>JBBPJT010000190.1:0-40636 GCA_038088895.1 Xerocomus potaroensis | reverse complement strand
AAGGCCAAGAACAACGACAGCAGGGAAGGGAGAAAGAGAAGGAGAAGAAACGGGAGAGGCGAAGGGGGAAGGGGCGGCGAAAAGGGCAAACGCACGACGACGGGTGGCGGGGGAGAGACGAGGAGAGAGGTCCGCCAAAAGATCATCAAAGTGATCAGGGGGAAAAGGGGAAGAGGAAGAAGCCAAAGAGGGCGAAGGAGAGGGCGGCAACGGAACAGATGCGGGGTCGGGAAGGGACAAGGAGGAGGGCGGCAAAGGAGGGAAGACAGGAGGGGGTGCAGAGAGAAAAGCATCGCCGGGTTCGGAATCAGCCCAAGAAAGAGGAGCGGGGGCACCCATGAAGACGGGAGAGGCAGGGAAAGAAGGGGGAAGGGGAAGGCAAGCGGCACGGGAAGGGGTGGACAGAGCGGTCGACAAGGGAGAGATGGAGGCGACCAAGGGGGGGGTGGACAAAGGGGGAAGAGGATCATCGAGGATGGAGGGCGAGGCGGAGAGCGTGTCGACCAGGAGAGAGCGAAGACGAGAGATACTGGACGAGGAGACGTGAGGACGAGCACGATGAAGGGTGCGACCGATCTCACGCGCACGTGCAAGAGCGCGAGCGAGGCGAGAAGGACGGGAGAGAGGAGGCGTCGAGGTGGGGACGGAGGACGGGGGAGAAAGGGAAGGCGAAGACGAGAAGGACGGCGAAGGGGAAAAATCGATACGGGGGACGAGGAGGGAGGAATGGGAAGACAACAGAGGAGATTCGACGGCAGAGGGAAGATCCGACAAAGAGGAAGAGAAAGGGGAATCATCGACGAGAAGAGCAGGGATGTCGACAGAAGTAGGAGGGTCACACTGGGTGGAGGCGTCGGCATAGCGCGGCGGAGAGGAAGATGAGGGGGAAGGGGGAACGGAAGGGGGAAGCGACTCAGGAGGGTCGCTTTGAATGGCAACGTCGACCAAAGTGGAGGAAGGCGGAGGTACAAGGGACTCGCGAATGGTCGCGACACTGGACGACGTGGGAGGAGAGGAATCGGAGGGGGGTGATCGAGAGAGGAGTCGGTTTACCCGCCAGAGGTGCAGATTTCGTCGAGCGATGATCTCACGCAACTTACTAATAGCAGGAGGGGCATATTCGCGCACAACAGGGGGAACAATATGAGTGGAGGCAAGTATATGTTGCAAGGGAGACGGAGCACGGTGACGGGGAAGAGAGCGGATAGAACGGGTGGTTGGGTGAAGATGGCGGAGTCGAGCCTGTTGGGCGTGGAAGGAAGTGGCCGCGGAAAGCCAGGCATCGAACGTGAGGGGGTCGGCGTCCATAGACAAAATCATTTGCGTTAACTCTGGATCGAGTCCGCGAGCAAAAGCATCGATGACTGTTTGTTCGTCGTCGATATCAGCGCGGGAGGCGTGAAGTTGAAATAGAGTGAGATAGGTTTGGAATCCATCGGCGCGAGTCACATCTTGCGTGATAGACAACATTTTTCGACGTGCTTGTTCTTTCAGGTTATACGGATAAAACGTTCGGGTAAAGTCGGCCATGACTTCATCATATGTCGGGGTGATTGTGGAGTCAATGAGTCAAGTATACCATTTCTCCGCAAAGGAGAGTCCTCTTCCTTGCGTTAGTTTGCTTAACATGGCAAGGATTTTGTCTCCATCTGTTACATAGATGGTGGGATTGAGTGTGAAATAGGCGTTCATCGCCATGCTCCAGCTTGTTGCTTGATTGGTTCGCCCAGAAAATTCAGAAGGTAATCCCATTTTTCGTTCGGTTAGTCCGGGTAGTGGGACGGTTGGAGAGGATGGTGTGGATCCAAAGATAGAGGACGGAGGAGAAGGGGGTTCTGGGAAAGTCACAGACGGTATTTGCTCAAAAGAAGGAAGATTTTCCACATCTTCCATTTGAGGTGGAACTTGATACACTTCACTTTGTTGCGGGAGAGGAACAATTGGTCGAGGCGCTGCAAGGGGTAATACGGGATCGGTAGGTGGCGGAGGGGCAACGTCTACTAAGATTTGGACAGGGGTAGGAGGAGAATCTTCTTCATCACTGTTGGTTCGTAAATCTTCCCGTGATGGAAGGCCCATACTTCGTCGTAGGGCGAACAAGCGTGATCCGCCGATGAGGGGCGAGGGTTCAAATGCAGGTGTGGATAGGAGAACGGAAGTTTCGGTGGGTTGTGGGGGAGGGGTTGGTTCTCGCTGTTGTCCTACTTCACTAAGCAGCTGCGCAAGACGAGGAGTCGCTATACAAGAGATGGTTGGGTCGAATACCCTATCCGTTTGTTGTCGTGGAGAGTGTCGTATAGATGAAGATGGTGAGGGTCGATCATACAACGATCGTTGTGGAGAACAAGGAGGAGGATTTTCCTCAGTGGGGCTTCCTCGTTGAAGGGGTGCACTGGCGTCTCGACGCGGGAGAGTGGGACGACGGGGAAACATGATTGATGGGGGATAGTGCTTGTTAAACAACGGAGCACAAAGGAAAGCTTAATCTTTTGTTACGATGTGAGCCAATAACCTTGGATGGCGAACACAACGAGGGCGACAATCAGATATACGTAGAGATACGTGACTGCGATAGCCAGAAGAACGGCAGAGATGACTAGGACGGCCCCTAGTAGAACGATAATAGCGAAGGCAAGAATGATGAAGACCTTCAAGGGATATGATCCGGGATGAAGGGAGACGATGACAGTAGTCCTCAAGGCTTCGGCGAGCGGAATGAGGAAAGACCACAAGAGGTTACAAGCCCACACTTAGGCGATGTAACGGTGAGATTAAGCTTAGGGTATTCTACAAAAAGTGCTACACTATTTATACGTCCAGCCATGGTGCACAGACCATGCTGACTAAGCACTAAATAAGGAATACCCTCAACCCTGGTATGAGGGTTGACCTAAAGGGGAAATGCCCATAACCCTGGGCTTCTACACGAGGTAAGCTTAGTAAACAGGAACGACCATGAGGCAGAATGGAAGGAGGCCTCATGGTAAACACGTGTACGTGTTTGGTAATACAAACGGCATCAGGCTAAAAAGTGTAAGCGAGGTATGCCGGACAACGTAAGAAGGAAAACACATCTAATCGTTATATCGGGGAAAGGATGAAGGAAAACCCGTAGTTCTTTAGTGAAGTCATAGTTTTCCTAAGACGTCAGAAAACTGTAACACCTCCAACTTCCAGCATTTCTGACACCTCCGCTTCCCAAATATAGCTTGATTCTGTGGGTCCGCTCGGTAATGCCGCAGCGGTGTCTTCCAGGGCCTCAGGGTCCTCAGCCCAGTTGACAGGCACCTTGCCTTTGACTTCCGGCATATCTGACTCTTCCAGATCCAATTGATAGTCTGTGCGATCCTCATCTGTGACTGAGAACCAATCCGTGCACTCGGATTCATCGTCCGATTCTCCCAATAGTAGTAGTTGCCCCGCGACCGAACCGTCATCGCTGGCATCGTCCCAAACTCTGAAAACACTGTCTTCATCTTCGGATGCCATGTTCACTGAGTTTTCGCTAACCAGCTTCTTCTCAGCATCTTTCCTATAATGAAAGGCAACCAGATGCTCGGTCGAGCCACATTCCCAACACTTGCATGGACCTCGTCTGTAGTTACCCTGCCCGTCATCATTGCCACTTTGCCCATTTCCCCTGTGTGAGCCCCCCGACGAACCAATGGCCATAGCCTCGTCGCGATCTCGGTCTCTGTCTCCCTTTGGGTACTTCGCCTTCTGGTGATCGGCCTCCTCGGCAATTATGGAAATTAGTAGGTCCAGTTCCAGGGTCTTAGTGGAGCTGAATAAGCGTGCGGCCATAAGTTGGCTCGAAGCAAAATTGGCCAGCGAGTTGGGTAATAATTTGATAATAGTGGATTGGTAATCCTTCTCGTCAATGTCGACCCCCACAGCTGCTAATTCTTCCTTCTTCGTCCTTAGCTCATCCAGGAATTGGCGTACATTGCCCCCTTTCAGCAATCTCAACTCCAGGAACTGAGTCCACAGGTCCGTTTGGGCATATGCCCCCTTTTGGGTATACTCCTTCTTGATCTCCAACCACATCTCAGCAACCGTCAGCTGCTGCTGGATCTTCAGCACTGTTGAATCCGGGATGCACTGGGTTAGTAAGTGCTTCGCCATCTGCTCGTCCTTAAGCCATTTTGCGTTCTCCACAATCTCGTTGGTAGTTAGTCCTTGTGTACTAGTAGCCTTGTAATCAGGGTTCTTTGATTTCCCATCAAAGTGGCCCCATAGCTCCTTGGCCTCGACTGCAACCTGAAAACAAAAGTGGAATATCGCCCAGTTCGTGCCCTTCACATCAAGCTTCGGCACATTGCTTGGCAGGGTGTCTGTAGTGATAGTGGCTGTGGACATATTGACAAAAAAGGATAATCAGTTTGGCTAAAGCGGTCCTCTTGACAAATTTGCAATAATCTCGATCAATCAGCAAGAGCAGGGCTCATAACCTGTGGGAATACAGGTACCGATCAGGGAGCACGCAACTAAAGAGATAGTCTTAGTTGTGCGCATGATGCAACAGACTAAATATATTCACCTAAAGAGATAGTCTACATACAAGTAAGCATAAGCTAGATAGAATGGAAGATATCAACTCACCTCAGTCATGCACGTGATGCAACAGACTGAGGTGTTCTAGTACAAACTAAAGTCTCTTATATACTATAGTAGCTAAATCATGTGCTAAATACCTGGGTATTCGAGTACCCGGAATCGCACTGGTATACGATGGAATGCACATACGCGAGAATCCTACGAAGTTCGTCCATACGATATGACGTCGATGCGCGACTGTGGCACTTTCGTGCATGCGCTCTCCGGTAATCGCTCCGTTCCGGTGCCGGTCGTGACTGCGCGCGCGCTTGGATTTCCAACATATTCCAGTGCCCATAACTTTTGCACATGATTTAGTCAGTACAACCTTTGTGTAGTATATAAGAGACTTTAGTTCGTACTCGAACACCTCAGTCCGTTGCATATCGCGCACGACTGAGACTATCGTATCTAGTCGCGCGCTCCCCGATCGGTACCTGTATTCCCACACATCTGTCCTATCCAACTCTTCCGATAGGTTTTTCTTGCACGTTTCTAGTTGGCGTTTACAAACCACTAGTACTCCGCTCCGCTCCGTCATACGTTAATGTTGAAACCCCGCGAGACCCCAGTGCTTGAGTCACACAACGTAGCTCCGCTCGACTCCCAACCGGGATCCCATATCCCATAACTCATGCCCATTCCGGCGGCCGAACCGTCAATCCAGTGGTGCATGTCTTACGGAGAACATAGATGGTTGAATGGTCACACTACATAGTATTCACTGAGGCCATGATGTAACTTTAGCCTGTGTGAGCTGGAGGTCGACTATATAGCAATTCTTGCATCTTAGCAATAAGATCTCGTTAAGGATGTCGCTAGCACTGCGTGCATTCACGGTTTCATTTGATCCAATCCGGGTTTCATATGAGCAAACGGTCGGTCGGTTGCAAATTTTTTGTTGTGTTGGCACTGATACCGACACGACATAGCTTTAATTTACTAGCACTGAACGGTAGAGATAGTGCAATAGGCAGTTCTAGGTGATTATCTTATCTTCAGGTTGCCCTTATTGCCGGGTGACCCTCTCGCTATCCACACAGCGTATCGTCGTATTGTCGTGTTTCGGCCCAGCCCCTGCTCTGCTCACTTTGATTGAACTGCTATCACAACTACTCTAATGGTATATCATCTTCGTCTCTTGCTTCCCGTGTGCGTTTCCCGCTATTGACAGTGGTAAGAATGTCTTCCATAAACAACAATTCGCTTCTTCCCCAGGTGCCAAGATGTAGGAATGACATGCGACAAATTCCTAGCGGGCAAAGTGACACCTGTGGGCACAGCGGCAGACCTTGGAGGGATTTGGAGCTCGACGGTACCCATGTAGAGGTCACTACTCGTGAGTTCGCACTGTTGAACATCTTCCGCTCTGTTATTTATCATTCAGCCTTGGTCTCTCCATCCGTCTCGTTTACCACACCCTTCTCGTCTTCCACCACCCTTCGATTCCCCTTCTTCCTGTGCAGAACCATTTTGATCTCGGACGCTGAATCGATCCTCCCCGAATTTTCCCCCTCAAGGCTTTTGGCGTCCCGGGTCTATCACCTCATCAGGAATTTTACAAGAATCTTATTTAACTAATTGTTAGCTAATTCTGTCTAATTTAACCACCCTTCGATTCCCCTTCTTCCTGTGCAGAACCATTTTGATCTCGGACACTGAATCGATCCTCCCCGAATTTTCCCCCTCAAGGCTTTTGGCGTCCCGGGTCTATCACCTCACTCACTAATGTCGTCACTTGCTCACTTGTCCTATCCCTCCCCCTCCCTCCCTTTCCTGCCGTGCTGCGCTTCTCTCCATTTCATAGTCAAGGCTGCGTTTGAGGTGGGCACGATTGCCCATCGACATCTTTATGTCGTGGTCACACCGCTGGTTCAAGGGGAAGGAAGAGTCATGATACCCAAGAGCCATTGTATCTCTATGGTATGGAAAGCCGGACAACCGTGCTCATTTCGCGCGATCGCGATGAAATCTGTCAAACAAGATTTAAGATTTCCAAGTTGGGTTACATTTTCTTGCGATTCACAAAGTATGTACGGCGTCCTCGGATCGATGAGGGTCTACCCCTGTTGATCATTTTCCGGATCGTCCGCAGAAAGACATGGAACAATGACATTACCTATGAGGAGAACATGGGTGGAGGCGAGAGCTCACGCCTCGGGCGATTGCAGCACTGAGAGCACCGATGAACGTGATCCGGGCGGCGTCTCTTCGAGCGTCCACCCGTTCGTCCGGACAAGTCCACGGCGCGTCCCGGGCAAGCTTAGCACTCTGGAGATCGACAAGTCCTGCGGGAGCCAAAATGAGTCGTCGGCCATGTCGGTTAGCGGTAGTAATGAAACGAAGCACAGTAGTAATAGTAGCGGTGCCACCAGAGCGCTGAGGTCTGTAAGGCGGATAAGCGGGCACGCGCATGGTTGCTAGTGGTCCTTACTGGATCCCGGACAATCCGGGCCGAACCTAACGAGCACTTAAACCATCAGGAGCGCCACCTAAACGGTCTATAAAACGATGGACCGTCTTGTCCACGGACAAATTCAAGAGCACAGGAAACCTACCAAAGGTGTTGAAATAGGAAGGAAAGATGTTACCATAGGGTCATCATGGAGACTGGACCAAGTTCCGCAAACAATCCGACGCTGCAAAGACGGTTCGGAGACCTCCAATAGCGGACTGCCTCGGATATATGGGACCCGCAACTATCCCTTGAAGTCGATACCATCGCAGCTCATGGAGGCTCGTTCACCACTCACGACCACGCATCAAAGAAATACCTATACAAATCAACAGATGCATCCTGAGCTGCCTTCTGAGATCGAATGGGGTCGTGTGCACGAACGAATGTAGAGAGAGAGAGGGTGTATGTGATGAAACACACAGATTGAGCATGTTCCTTTACCCGTCTTAATGCAGCCCCTGCAGCACGGAACGGCAACTTCGTGAATTTCGAGGTCGGACACCACCAGATGCGTGATCCGAAAGGAAGTTGAATATCGTATCGGAGCACATCTGCGATCGGTTCGACCACTGTTGACCATAGATCGTGTAGCATCAACTTCATGCTCGACCTTCGAATCCATGTAGGTCTCATGCCAGTTCCGACAACTGGAGACATGGTTGGTCGGTATCGGAGAGTGAGCAAGGAAGACGCACATGGACGGGAAGTCCGGTGCGGAGGACGATGAGAGCGTGTACTTCCTCTTGGGCAAGAGCGCAAGAACCCGAACTTGCAGTTGATTCAAGTTGCGATCACCGCAACGGCCACTGAGCACGGAGACACTACAGATGAAACGCAAAAGTAAAACACATGTAGAGATATGACGGTACCAGACAAGGGCATGATCGGCGACGGGGTTAGATTATTCAACCGTCTCAGGATGCGGCACAGCCTGCATGACGCCCGAATGGAATGTCTGTGCCCGCTAACTTGAGCTAGGAGATTTGGGACTGTCTCCTACACGATGACGCGTGTTCGTAGGAAACGAGGTTGTGTTGACGTCTATCAAACACAATTCGGTGGAGGAGAAGTACATCTTCCCGACCGACGATAGTCCGGGGGGAAAGCGGGCAACCCATGGGCCACAGAGCGGTATAAACATTGGTTCTTGTTGGTTGCCAATCACTTCACGTAGGACACGATCGATTACAAACTAATGAGCACGAACATTCCGCAGAGCAACGCGCCATCTATGATTTAGGCCAGTCGGGCGACCATGTCATGAGATAGACATCGAAAATAGGGTCAGCGCAGATCAAAATAGAAATAAGAGACGATGTATAGGATCACATGTCAACATAACATCCATCCCTTGCGCAAGCCACAGCCTTGTTAACGTCGTTCTACCATATATTAGAAAACAAGCCTGGCTTCGCACGAGATCCACTCGTGAAAACATGTGCGATACGTATGTATTAGAAAGTGAAGAAAAAAAATATCCGCAAAGGTATACGATAGCAGCATACGATCCATAAGCAAAACAAAGCAGCAGACACTGACCCAACTATCCATACACCTTCACAACGGCATACACAATGCCTACAGTCAAAAGAATGACCATTCCAAACCCACCGCCGACGTATGTCACTAGTTCCCAGGGGAACGGCTCGGATGATGGTGATGACGCGGCATTTGGATAACGCTTTGCGTGAGCTCGTTTTTCTTCAAGCTTGATCACGGCTGTTCGTTTGTCCTCAGGATCATATGTAACACCACTCGGCCCCAGTATGACAAAGGAAGGATAGTTCTGTTCATACCACTCTTCGATCTACGAGATCATTGGTAAGTTCTCTTGACCATATAGTTTAATAAACGAGATTACCATGCCACACATGACGGAGAGTCGAAGGAAGTTGGGATCCTTGGGTTTTGCCTTGTGATGTATCTTACGCGCATACTCCCGGAAGATGAGGGCAACCTCACGTGGGTTCGTAGACCGCATAATCAGCTACCGGGAAAAAGTCAACAACCAAGACGAAGAGCAAGTGAACATCCTATCCCATACCTGGGCAGCCTCAGCTTTCCTGATCTTGATGTTGCGTTGGAACATTTCCTGGTTCATGAAACACAGTGAGAGCGTGGCCATCGCCATACACGCAGGCACAGCGCAAAAGACGAAAACGCTCTGGTTTTTGAGGAGTCGGAGATAATCCAGAGAGTCACAGGCATGACGAAGGGCATCCAAGATCATTTCACTTTGTGCCCAGGTTGCACGCTCTACATTATCCTTGTGGTACAACTCCGGTAGCTCTTTGAAGCCATACCTACCCCAGATTTCCCTGGGCCAGAAGAATCGATGTTCTTCAGTATCCTCACGGTAATCGCGGATGATGTTCGTCTTTTGCAGTAAAAGACCCATCGAATTGGCGAGCCCGAGCTCGTCGCGGAGCCATGGGGCTTCTTTTCCAGAAGCTGACCAGATAGCAGTGAGGCCTTCACCAACGAGGCCCGCGACGTAATGGCAATACAGGTCATACTCGGACACTGTTTCGAGATATATCACGCCAGTGGTCGCTGCTTTGTGCGCATAATCAGCCATGCCGAGCTCCATTTTGAAACACACGTCCAAAATGACGTCCCGGTACCTGTGTTCACCTGTTACTACACGTTCCGAGTTCGATGCGTAAACGTACTCTGGTTTGAGAAGGTTGATCTCTTCGACTACGGTTGCATATTCAACCAAGAGTTGTCTGTCTTTTTCCTTAGGGCCACTTCCGGTAAAGTGCCAACCAGGTGTGACAGTGTTTTCGTGGAATGAGCGTAGGAGAGGTTGCTTGACCTCGTCGGGTATGGTCATATCGTCCTCTATTGTGTCTAGTCCGCGTAGAACGAGGTAGTATATGCAGATCTGGGATACAAACGCGTGAGCGAGTGTGGGTCGTGTGCTATGCGCTACACACTGTTCGTGCAAGGTCACCATCAAGTTCCTTGATGACCGCGGCAAAACTTCTGC
This sequence comes from Xerocomus potaroensis, assembly GCA_038088895.1. NCBI lineage: Eukaryota > Fungi > Basidiomycota > Agaricomycetes > Boletales > Boletaceae > Xerocomus > Xerocomus potaroensis. The sequence continues at coordinate 30,590 of JBBPJT010000190.1, read as the reverse complement.
TTGTCAGGTCCAAGAATTCCCAACAGCGACGCATGCTTTGTCTGTCCCATCCCGAGTGCGGATGCTCCTGTTGTGCGGTAATATCACGCTTTTGTACATGGAAGAGGTAAAATTGAACGAGCGTCCTGAACTCGTTTGGGTGAGTGAGCAACAAGCCTAACATGGAGGCAATCTTTCCGACAGCCATCGCGAATGTAAGTAGAACGAGGACGGGATAGAACAGACGCTGAAACGTTCGCGACCGAAGTGGTGGAATATCCCAAGTCGTGCCATTTTTCGCATAAATATCACCTGACCCTGTGATAGCTGTACACACATGGAAGTCACCGCTCATCCACCCGTCTGCATCCGGGCAGCAAACGCGTCGTCCCCGCTCTCTCCCAAAGCTGCCCAGCACAGTATAGACCAGTTCTTGACTGACTTTCAGTCACGAAGCATACCCTCAAAAGGCGGTGACACCACCATCACTGCGCAGCTGCATAAACTGAGCGAATCACTCAAAGAGCAACGAGCCCGAGAGCGCCAAAATAAAAGGAGGTGATGGTAATATCACGCGCGCTTGACATTGCATATTTTTTGACGTACTCGTAGATCCTTGGTGTGATATAAGAAGGATCTGTGTCAGTGGAATCGCGTCCATCAATTTTATCCCCGTTTTCTTGTGAATTCTGCAAAGAGACATTTACGTGTACCAATCAGCGCACACATAGTCACCGTCCGGTGCGATTTCGACGGATCGGTTTTCGTAAGCCAAGAATCGATCACGCATCGTTGATGGCCAGCGAGGGGTGGCCTAAGAAGTCGCCGTCGCCGTATTTGGTGGGGCGGAGCCATCTTTAAGTTGTGCCTAAATGTCGTCCAAAATGCAAAGATGTGACTTTAAATCCAGTTTGCCATCCATGGAGCGACAGTATTTCAAGTCTTCTCAGGAAAAAATGGAAACTTGGAATAATATTGTCTTGTAGTAGTGAATGACAAGTCTCATTGTGCACGACAGAGATCCGACGGTTTAACCCCGGCTATGGCGTCGGATGTCATCGTATGTAAATATATGCATAGGAATACATGTGAGCGCATCGGAAATGGGCGTCTCCATAGGTCTTTTTTGTATAGGTAGATATGCATGTAAAGCTCCTGATATGCCATATGCCATTCATAGCTTCTCATAGCTTGCATTTGCCAATGAAAAATTCACTCCAGAATATATATGCAACCCTATGAAATTATTTCTAGCTACCACAATGCATAGCATACTTCTGCAGTTCTATGCGACCATGTGCTACCGCTGCTCATCGTCCCAATACATGTCCGAGATTGCAATCTTCCCAACAATTTCCACCGGGCCCTTCGTCCAGATGCTCTCGTTAACCTGAAAAAGGCTAGATAGTTAGGCTCTAGATGGGCATTGGGAGCAAGCTATACTCACATTCTAGTTGTGACCTGGATTGTTAAAGACTTAATGGATTAGGAGAAGTTTCATCATGGTAGGCGGGCAGTGGAGGAGAGGTCCGAGTCCGTGATCTGGAACACTCAGAAGAGTGAGTATAAGGCAGAGAGGGGGCAGGAGAGAAACCTTGGAGTTCAGAACAAGCAGGTGAGCTCAATCAGCTTGGCGATTGGGGAATTGAGTGCTTCATTGAGGAAAGATTAGCATATATGCGCCGGAGTGGACCAAACGAACGCAACAAGAACCAAGATCACCATCTACAACTAGTTCTTGGGGCCCTCTCTTCATCCCAATGAGTACTGGCACAGTGGATTGAGCTTGAGAAGGTACAGCTTCTGGCTTAGGCCTGGGTTACTGGCAGCATGCACAGTCGGACAAGTGGAACGAAGGAAAGAAGCACCTGTGATAGCGGCGTCAATTAGTGAGGTGAGCAACGTGTGTGAATAGATAACCTAATTGGGTAACGTAGACTAGCCAGAGAGACAACACGGAATGTTACATTGTGGAAGAACGCGACGTGCGATGGATGGAGTCCATGGTGAGGTCAATTCATATCTCCCCATAGGTGTCATTGGTGCCACATTGGGTGGCATATTCACACACAGGGCACACATAGGAACATACGTTAATACATACGACAACATCCGACGCCATAGCCCGCTTTTTCACTGGGGTTTAACGGTTGCAACCCGATCAAAGTTATTCCATTCATGTGTTATCGCCTATGGTGGCCGACACAGGTGCCCTTGGACCAGATGGTCGCGACGGGGACCGCATTCACTTTGCGATCACGCTGAGCCCCAGCGCACGCGATACAACCATCATATGTTTGTTTCAGCGCTAGTTGGTAGAATGCTAGTAGCTATTTCATCACTAAAGACATCAAGTCAAGTGGTTTTCATTACCTGTTCGGTGTCTACAACAGATCTATGAGGGGCAGTCAAATACAATAGACAAAATGAATCAACCCGTCCAACAATCCAAAGGCAGTTCGTCGACAACGCCCTAAATAGACGAGCCAATAAGATTTGATAATCTATGTAATGCACCCATGCAATGCGTTACAACACCAGACGTGCGTGGAGCGTCCCTTTTTTCTTGTAATTATTACAATGCCCCAAAACGATGCAAGATATGATATAAATATTTGAACTCAGAAAACTGACGGTGAGTGATTCTTGGGGAGTCACTGGAGACCGGCGTAGTAATTCTTGCAGAGGTTTTTCCACGCGTCTAGTTCATAGTTCAGACAAAGCGTTGAGATATACGTGCTCGTGAAACTAGACGCACCGTTCACCGGATCTGCCTGAGCGGTTCCATTTGGATTTTCGGCGAACACGACCGCCATACCTCTACGCGAAGAAAGGTGGTGTGAGAAACCGTTCACGACAAATGAAACAGACGATGCTCACCTCTGCAAGTGCCAATCAATGTGGCTAACAAACTGTGAGTCATGGACAGATCGCGGAGACGAATTAAATGACATACCAATGGAGGAACCACGGCCCAGAGTTATCAGTCACAAACCGGATAGTAACATTGTCTGTGGTAAAACCAATGTTGACAGTGTCACGCTGGACAGGGTTGATATAGTTGTATTCCGTCGAATTGGCGCTCCTCACGACGTAAAACGAGTGCTAGAAGATTTGAGTTTACAAAGAATTTACGAGAATGAGGAAAAGACTCACTCCGTGCAAGTGGAATGGGTGCTGAAATGACTATTAGCATAAGACATATACGCCAAAGAAGATGCGTACCGGTGTACTGAGAAATTGGGTTGGGAAAGATACCTCGATAACCTGGTTTGTCGGTAGAGTATACACCGTGCCTTGTTTAGCCAAGTCGGCGATGCCTGCCGTTCCGCTCAAAATTTGCAAAAGCGTTGGCGTATCCGGAGGGGTATAGTTGAAGCCGTTCATGAAGTACTCGAGAGTAACGTTGTTCATGGTTCCGACGAGGTTGATCGAAACGTCAGCTCCTCCAGGGTACGGCAGACCTGGCACCGTCGGATTATTAACTGCATGTAACCCGGTTTCGTTCAGCTGGTTGACAAGAGTCCATGTCCTGTTCTGTGGTTCCTGGTCTGGTGCACCCGCATACCTCAGAATGGCCGAATTGAGACCATCTGTAAAGTTTGATGTATAGCTCCCGGGAAGTGCCCGTATCCAGTAATTGTCCACAGGTTGGTTTGCCTCCAAAACGAAAGAATACCGCTGTCCGGCATAGATCGCCATCGAGTCCACAGGGTAGGGAACGACTGCCTGCCCGTCAGCTTCAATGACAGTGAAGTTGTGGTAATCGATCGAAAAGATGATGTGTGGCTTGCACGCCATATTGATCACCCGCATGCGATATCTCTTGCCCTGCTCCACGTTGGTGACAGACAATGTTGTGTTTGGACCTCCAGGATACCGGCCCATGCCATTAACAAGTATTCCTGCTGGGTTATCGGCAGCGGTAACAGCATATGCGCTGAGGTGATACCTGGGTTGAGGTTAGACAAGATACGATGATTATGTTCGGCGTGTGCTTACCAATCCAACAACGTGATAACAGTTGAGCCTAGAGAAAAACGTCAGGCAAAGTCGAATATCTACAATTTGCAACGCACTGTCGTCAACGTCATACATGTAACTGTACGGATCATGAGGATCATAGATGACAATTGGGCCACGAAGACCATCACAATATTGAAGGTTGTAATGAGAGTGATACCAGAATGTGCCAGATTGGTTCTCCACATTGAATTTGTAGAGGAACGAATCTCCAGGGACGATGGGACATTGCGTCACGAAGGCAGCACCATCGAAAGAATTCGTATGATGTTGGTATATACCATGCCAGTGCTTTACTAGCAGTCAGTATCAGCAAGGCTCGACAACGCAAGATCTTACCACGGAAGTGCTAGTGTTCGTGGCCACATCCGTCAACTGGTTTTTAACGTTGATTTCCAGGCGATCACCCTAACAGACAAAGGGTGAGTTACCACACACACACATCCCGTGAAGCTGTACCTTTTCCGCGGTGATGAGAGTTCCGGGAGTCGCACCATTGACAACGATGGCACTACATACACAGTGAGAATATTGAACGGGTGGCATTCCTAAGACCCACCGTCTGCTATAACCGTCCGGGGCTACGACTGCGTTGCTCAAAACGAGCTCCTCCTGGCGTGTCACAGCGCCAGCGTAGATGAAAAGAGTAGTAAGAGTCAAAAGTTTCAAGAGTGGATGCATCGTCCACGGTTTAGTTTACCAGGCAGAATCACCGCAGAGAAACCTTTTAATACCGCGACGGGCATGATTTGATACGTAAGGAAGGCACCGTAACATTGCGTTCCCGGAGGCGGCTGGGCTGGTCTCGCGATCACAGCCCTACAAAGTTGCGGTGCGGCGGTGGGTAGACTAGCGGAAAGAGCGGGACATCGATTTCGTAAGGACCAAGAAAAGAACATTCCGACAGCCACCCCCTTGAGTCATTTCAGCCTGATAATGGGCGCTACGGAGTCCATCAAAATCAAACTTCGTCTGCAAAGCATGAACTCACAATGTCCAGGGTGTTGATATTATTCTGTCGAACGACTATTCTTCCTGAATGTGAGAGGGTTGTGCGTGTGCATAGGGGATTGCATGACCTCATCAACATAGTTACTACCTGCCACAGCTCGTAGCACTTGTTTCCCACTTCCCGTGGCAACCTCCGCGTGAATCATTTCGCGATCAAAAAAACGGTGCAAATTGACTCCGTGGTTTCTGAGCATTCCGTTTTTCATCCGCAATTATCAGCAAATATCCTGTGCACAGATTTGGTGGACAGCTCGAGGGCACAGCCTGAGACAAATATTGCCATATATAGTAAGCGGGGATGACAGAATAACTAATACTTTACATATATAGATTTAGACTTTAAATAAAGCCGCAGATGGTCTGCGAAAACATCATGTCGACGCTCCCGGTCAAATACCAGGTCCTTCTTTTGTTCTTCCCATTTACAGAGTCCAAATCATTTTTTGCGTTTAGTTGCTAGTTCGAGTTCACCAGTTGACTTTTGGGAAGGATGAATAGAAACGACTTACCGTTCTCTGTGCCTGCGGCGGCCTTTCTTTTCGTCCCAGCCTTGTTGTCACCCACTGCCGCGCTCTTCTCAGAAACCTTGGAATTTTTACTCGCAAGAGCGCGTATCTCGTCTGTGCATTTGGGACAGAACCATTCACCTTCAGGAATACCATGCAGGGGAGGCTCAAGGCAGCCAAGATGATAAGGGTGATCGCACTTAGTGAGGTACGGTAAGGCAAGGCAAGGCATACGTATTTTAAGTCGCACCTTGTCGCACTCTAGTGCAGGGTCTTCATCCCCGTTATCTTTATTGCAAACAAGGCAAAATTCTGGTGCATCAACATCGGGATGTCGAGGAAGATCAGAAAACTGTTCGCTAGGCTTCACGAGGAATAAAGTGGTATGTTGTCCGGCCACCACACTACGCAAAATGTTCGCTCATATCGACAACGATATCAAACAAGTGGCTCACCTGAAGACATCAATCCCAGAGAGAGGTTGGTGTTTAGTGGGTCTCGTTGCGCTTTTCGGCTCGTCAGGGCCTAAGCCAAGTTCACCTGAAAGGAATCAGCATTAGAATAAGAAAAGGTACCGGATGCTGTACCATTGGCCGCATTCTGACCGTAGGCGACCGTCATGACGCTGCCATCGTCCTCGGCAGCCAATGCAAAGTGTGTAACACCTCCACAGCTCGCCTGTGAAATCTTGCATCCCCTGAGGGAACTTAGTCGGAAGCTGTGAGCATTCAAGGAACGACATACATAAGATCCTGGATGTAGCGGAACGAGGAATATGGCGATCCAGACGACCCTGTGTAAATATAAGTTGATCGGACACAGGAGCGGACAGCATCCAGGTCTACCTTCTCCACTGTTTTTCCACTGCGTGATTGTGAAAAAGATAGATGTGACTCAGCGATATAACAACATACCTTCCCAGCCATCCAGTACATGCGCTGCTTGTCGACGACAACGGTGTTCGTAGGACCAGCTACAATTTCAGCGCCCATTGTCAATTCATTTGGACCGGCAAACTATGGAAGCAAACGTGCTTAGTATATGTCAGGAAGCACAGCCATTGCCATACCTGTGGTACAACTTTCGGGATCAAGACATCCTGCTGGTTACCGAGTCCTAGTCGACAGTAACCATTGTAACCCCACACATACACTACTCTGTGGCATGCTTAGCGATAAACAAGACAGTTGAAATCGATACTGACCCCTGAGTGTCAATCGCTACACTATGTTGGGCCCCACAAACGATGTCAGTGATAACCTTATCATCTAAACCTTTCACAGGCACTAGGAAGCGTATCAGATGAATAGTTAGGCTAAGAAATGAGAATTACGCAACCAGGCTCCATTTCAATATCATACGCTGTCTTATTTCCAGTGGTGATGTGTTCACCCGTTCTTCCATTGCCTAATTGCCCTTTCTCCCCGCTCCCGAAAGAAAATACTTGAAAAACATGATTTTAGCACAACATACCACTCGGGAAGGCCTACCTCTCCCGTCCTCGGTCAAGACGATGGAAAAGCTGACCCCGGCACCAGCCTTGACGACACGTTGTCGGTCCCCATTCAGGTACGGTCCGTCTATAGATTTGAACGCCGTAATTTGGGAGGTCACTGGATGACCGCACTGCGGAAGGGCCGGTGGGCACAGCCGTTCAACCAGAATAACGGCACGTGGCGCTCACCTGCCCAAAATTATTTGCGCCCGCAGACCATACGTTTCCCTCGCTGTCCACCAACAACGCATGACCTCTCCCACACGCGGCGTGCACAAATTTAGCGCCTTTGCTCGCGCCGAGTTCAGTCGCGAGCATACGTCTGGGTGTATTCTCAGATATGAAGTCGACGCCAGCGACACCCAGCGCACACGGTGCATTTCTGCCAAACATCCACGCAGCACCATCGATGTCGAGTATAATAAAGTGACATGCGCAGCACGAGGCGTGGATGGATGTAACCTTGACGGTGCTCAGCGAGCGTAGTATGTGCGGTTCGAGGAGGTCAGGTCTGTTGGAGGTTTGTGAAGGCGCTTGGTTTTTGAGGTTCGAATGGTGCACGCTTACGCTTCTGGATTGCCCTCGCCCCTGCCTCCACGCTCTTTTCGGCCCAGTTTCGGCCTGAAAAGCAGACGAGTAAGCCGGAAGTGCAGCTCAGTTGATCGATGCGAAATGTTACCAGTCCGTTCCACCACAAATCAAAACTTGTGTTCGATGAGATCAGTGATGGAACGTGTCAGGCACCTGATAGACGTACCACGTCCCCATTGTGCTTCCTTTGTAGTATCCGAAGAAAGTAACGCAGACATGGTCATGTGCAAATTTCAGGTCCAAGCAAGAAGTTGGTTACAATGGGTTGTTTATTCAACCGCTGCCACATCATTGCTGCATTCGGACTTGGCCCGGCGCTCTATCTACAACAAAACATTATGTCGTCGCATGGCACAACATTGGCATGGTACTTATTAAAATGCTATCAGATTCTACAAAATGACTCGGCGGTTTGGTTCAGAAAGTTGGGTAAACGGCTCAAATACGCCTAATTTGTCCATATTCATATATCAAGTCTCTTCCGGGAAACCGATCACCACTGTCAATTTATCAGCATCAGATGAACGAGGTATTACGCTCTGCAAACTGACGTATGGTCGCCCCGAAGCGGACAATTTGACACTGCCAAAGCATATAAACCATGCCAGAATGTATCGTGGGATGACACTCACCTCAAAATCGTCCCCGTAGAGAACAGCACAATCGCCGTGCACTAACGTCATTGAGATCTCGGGACCAGTCGCTCTATTCTTGCTTTTATTAATTTTGTTCTTTTTATGAACGCCCCCTTGCCTCACTTTGGCGACTTCGTGACATACCGCCTCCGTTCCGGGATCGCGGTTGACGTCGGATGTCGCAATACTGCTTCCATTAAGACCGTGATACCGACCCGCCATATCTGTGGCGATAGCGGGTTCGCCAACATCCCCGGCATTAGTGGGCAGTTTGTTTCTATAGTGTCCGGGGACGGACGGGGATTGTGGCTCGGAATCCTGCTCTACGTCACCTGCATGTCCTCCACAAGGCCCCGGAGACAAAGACTCTGTTTCATCCACGTCTTTAGCGCGTTCCTTGCCCTTATCTGGAGCAATTAATGGCGCCGCGACCTCCTTGTACCCGCCCTTTGGGGTCAGGTTTAGAACCATTTCTGTCCCTAGACAATGTATGACTACGGGGGATTTGCTTGCGCGGAGCACGCCTCCCTGATATCAGGTTCAATCTGGGCCGCTTCTCCACTAGCAGCGTGTTTAGACCGACCTTCTTTGACCCCGAGTTGACCCACGCTAGTATGCGTACCTCACCGAATCGAGGTTTATCCTTTTCTGCATATCGGTGGACAAGATCGCAAAGTGTGTAGTAGGTCATTCGGACACAATCGGGCGTACCCTCTGGTACCTTTGTTTCCGATCCGTCACTCGAGTGTAGTAACCGGGTAGAATGGACGAAATAGGGACCTGATATTTCGAACGTGAAGACACGAATGGATGCAGGCAAACAGCACTTACTCAAACGGTCTTCCCTGCGCAATAACACTTCACACTGAATCGTCCCAAGCAGTGCAGTCGCGTCTTCTTGAAGGTGTTCTTGATTCCCAGTGAACACATGGCATAGTGTGACACCGTCTTTGATGGAATAGTTCCAGGAGTGCATGCCATCATCCCAAAGTGCAAGTTCGGTGAATACGCCCGAAGGGATACGGTTTATGGGTCGAACAAGCGTGCTAGATTGGTAAGCGCCACGAAAACTCGACAAGGGGTCAGCTTTTCCCCGAGGAACGCCTTCCTCGCACCTGGACTTGCTGGTTTTCAGTTATACGTGGGGATAGAGGCATAAGTAAACCTACCCTACATGCAGAACTTTGACATATTTGGTGACGAAAGAATTGCTGGATGTTGATTATGCCGCATGATCTACAAAACCATCCCCGCGGGAATGCTTCGCTAGGATGAAAGTCGGCAAGAAAGTCTAGGGGTATGCAGCTGAAGATTTGCATCTTCAAATTTCCCAAACAATATGGGTTTTCGTCGGTCTGTGACACCTGGTCTGTGGGACAAACCCACCAAGGATTCGACAGTTCCTTGGTAGCACAAAGCCGCGCAGCTGTGTCACACGAGGTGCCATCGTCATAGTTAAATAATGCGTCTTCCCCTCCTGGAGCCCATTGGAGAGTGAGACTCCAGCAAACCCTTCCTTGTACGCTCCCAGTGGTGGGACAGACACTATGCTGGGTTACTGTATGCTACAACCTCGTCAAAAATAACCGGAATGGGGTGTCTATAACTCACATGTATATCAGAAACGAAGAAAAGGCCCATACATAGATATGCATATTCAGGTGGGAGCATGCATGGTACAAGTTCGGAGTCTTTGGAGATCCATATTAGTAAAGGGATGTAGCGAGCGTGAGAGTACAGCAACGTTTCTACTTCATCCGGTTTGCTAAATGGGATGCGTGGTGGAGCGTTGGCCGGGGACGCGTGGGGAGATGCGTGAGTGGACGATGAGCTCTCCGATGGACGGGTATCTGGCGAAAATTCCATATCATCTGGTGTCTCAATGTGGATCGCACTTCCTCCTCTGGTGCAAGAGTCGTGATTAGATTCTTCGTGCTGCGACACATCGTGGGGTAGCACTTCTGCACCAGATATCGATGTAGAGACAGTTACATCAGCTGTGAGTGATCCAGAAGTGGGTGGTACACATGAAGGCTGGCAATCCTGCATATTTTGTAGGTCAATGCATGGACGCCGTCCAAGAAAGTTTCTACCATCATCTCAGCTTCACAGGCGAGGGCATCTCCTGGAGTATCTACCGCAGATGAATGGGAGTGTTGTTGAGCAGGGTCTCCAATATCCACTACATCGGCAGAGTCGAGATCAGAATTATTACAACGAAAGTCCCATAGCCTTCACTGAGCATTATATGGGCTGTCAATCAATAGGTGGAAAAGGGCTTACAGGTCAATGCTCAACTTAGTAGAGTTTATCCAATGACCTCGAGCATAATTAGTACCAAGCAGGAGTATTGGGGTCTCGAACTGAAACCAAGAGAAACCAACGGCAGTCTTCGTGAGCTCCGGGAATATGGTCGAAAGTCCTTCAATTGACTACAGATGATCATATGAGCTTCGAACGCAAGCGTAGTTTTTGTTCGTCTCACATTAGTCCAAATTCGCGGAACCGGTGTATCAGGTGGCATCATGTCCACCTGTTCTCGCTCCCGGGATAATTTCCCATCCCGTGTACGCGGGTGATTTACAAACGTCCATGTCAGGGTGTTGCGCTCAGCAGCCGTCACCTTGGTCGGTGGAACCGACACCGATGGACCTGATGTCGACAGTTTGAATTCGGCATCTATTTCATCTGATAACAGGACTGTGGAACGACGCTTTCGCGAGCGTGACTTCGTGTTTGACTTCTTCCGCGTCGGAAAGTCATCAGATTCAGAGCTCAGAGAGCGCTTGAGCCCAGAAACTACCCGCCTCGCCTTCGCCCGACCCTCACGCGCCTCTTGCTCCGAGCAAGAAGGTGAGCGCGAACTCCCCGCATCTCCACTCTGATCCATTCGTCTCCCCCTTGCAACCCTGGAACGGGGGAGCCTCTGATAACCATCCTTCAAAGGGGCACAGGGCAATCTGGCCTTCGCGCAACGCGCACAAGCGGGTCGTGCACGCGAACACGCTTGTTTGAGCGCTCTACACCTTTCACAGGCATGTGGGACGACCAGAATGGTTTCTATTGTACCGCCTGCCTGTTTTTCATCGAGTTCGAAAATAGTCTCTGGGTCGACGGCTTCATGATAAGTTTGCGGGTCGGGGCGTTTCGATGGGCATCGAACCGAGGAGGCGACTTGAACAAGTGATTCCCAAGCGCGTATGGCGTCCGGAATTGTTGGAGCAACGGCTGATTCATCGCAGCCGACGCCATCGAGCTGTTGTTGATTGGACTGCATATGTAAGAAGTTAACGAAGAAACAAACACCAAACTTTGATTAGTCCGTGTTCTTTCGTGGTTACGTTCGTTCAGTCTCCGCGGTGATTATGTAATTTATAAAGAGAAAGGAAGGTTTGCGTTGCGCCTTTGCGCCTGAAAGTATCTAGGCAGCCTCGTTCTGGCTGGCCCATATAAAAAGGTTGCGCCAACAAACAACCCATTTGTGCCCCCTTATCGATTACCTCTCACCGTCTGTGGCTTCATGTGTGACCCCCCTAGAATGACCGTCCTCGATCCGCAGACCTTCGCTGTGAGCGCTCTTGCTGACAGCGAGGGCCTCACGACGGCTCTGAGGACCCTCCAGTCCTGTTTAGCAAGTCCAGACACACCGCTGGACCTGATAGTTCAGGACTTGTGTTCCATTCCGAGTTTATTCGAGTTCATTATTTCCGGTGCAATTTCTATTCTCTCCTCGTCCAACATCGCTCGTCTCTGATTATTTTCCCCTAGTCTTGCCAAGCGGTCAAGGGATGGTGGACAGAATTTTGGACACATATCCGACCGATCCGGTTCTCGCCAAAGATTCATATACGGTCATCCTTCTTCGAAGGCTTTCATCTTTCATATTTGCTTTGCCTCCTGACCATTTTTCTATCCACACCACCCGCCAAATTGGGCTTTACCGAGTTTACATAGAGGATGCACTACCTGACCTCGTTTCGCTATGTTCTTCCGGCTCTTTGATTGCTCGCGCTACTGATGTCACTTTTGCAACCACTCAAGAGGAACCTGTGCGTGAAAATTTCGTGCACAACAAGATGCAGAAGAAATCGAGGGGAAAGAAGAAGGATGACATTCCTGTCGTCGATCCTCAACCTTTTCATAGGTTAGGAAGCAGGGTCCCGTTGAATCACGTAGAGGCATCTCAAATGACTCGTGAGATCTCTGACAAATTTAAGACGGCCTTGAAAGTGTGTTGAACAACACATTCATTACACGCATCGTGCCTGACAACTTCATAGTTCTATCTCCAACTCCTTCTGCGACCGTCTCTTGCACAGCAGCTGAAGGATCTATATATTCGTACCGGAAACGTTGTGGCCGAAAGTCGCTCTGTGCCACAAGAAACAGCGATCATCAAGAGCGATGAGCCAAAACCATCTGGGTATCCAATGGTTCTGCCTAACAAGGCCGCGCTCTATTTTGAAAATGCGAATGACTTGGGGGAGTGGCGTATTATCATCAGTACCCGTGCAACGAAGAAGCTACGTGAGTTAGCTAAAGGTGATAGAAAAAAACGTGCTATCGTCATGAAGAAGATCAAGTACGCCGCATATTTGATAATGCCAGAGCCAGGGGAACTAACCGTATTCATAGGCAACTTTCGAATGGCCACTTCTCCGACGAGAATCAAAAAAGGCTTAACGGTTGCTCTGGAGTACCTATATTCGAGGCTAAGATGCAGCAGGATCTTCGCCTTGTCGTACGTCCATCGTTGCTGTAGACGTGATAGACTATTCATTCAGACAGTATCAGATTGACGTTTCTCCGGACTATGTGGAAAATGTAAGCTTGGCTCAAGTATATCCTATAATCCTAGTCTGAGTTGAATTTTTGTAGTTTGAGCGACAAGGTATTGCGTTTAATGCATTCCTTTGTTCTCCGAATATAATCATTCCTTCAGTGATCAGAATATATGGTATATACACTCACGCACCACTCGGCCGCATTTGGGATGTCATGGGGCAGCACCTCGCGGCAAAAGGCAAGGAATACAGCAGGCGGTTGGATTTTATTACTACGCACAAAATAATCCACTCATTCGGTATTTGTAACAGTTGCATATTTCGGAATCGACCAGTAAATCCTGGGGGTGACGTTTATCTTCCGGCTTGCTTCCCACATGAGAGCCGTGAAGTTGACACGAAACCGACACCTCTGGTGCTTTCTGATGAAGACACGGACGAGGTATGTCCCGAAAACTTTACTCTTGCCTATTGCTAACATCCCTGTAGTTACACTCACTCCTTGTGTAAGTTATTTTATCCTTTCTCCGCCAGTGCAAGCAGGGCACTGAGCCAAATACAGCCTTGAGAAATACATAACTTTCTCTCAAGTATGTGTCCACCACCCCATTCCCGAAAAACACTGATTACGTGCTCGTAGGCATTTCTGCACAGTACGTATGCTGTATACTATGATCATGATGTGTTCTAGGAGTTATAACAGGTTTGATCGTGAATCGGGATGTGCACCACGTCTTCGAACTTACGTACGTGGTTCTTGCATTTCTCAAAATTTACCACTTAACCATGTGTCCACAGCCCGCAGGAACGTAGGATTGTGGAATGCGAAACTTCATGCTATGTTCTGGGGAGAAGTGGTACTGGGTATGAACGACCGGGCATTGCGTGACTGTCGCTAACTCACACTGTGCTTAGAAAAACGACAACAATGCTCTTCAAGATGCTTGGAATTCAACGAGCATGGCAAATGCAAATGTCTGGTACTGACATTCCCAAACCCCGCCAGATTTTTGTAACCAAATCTCGTGTCTTGGCGAAGAAGGTTGAGGAGTATTTCACGAAGCTAATCGAGTGTTTGGCATTAGCTGGGTATTCCCTTGAAGATCTCAGAAGGGTGCAAGTACAGAGCACAGAATCGGGGCTTATAGACAATGACGACACAGATCCAGTTCACATTCCACAAAAGTATAGTCTATTAGAAGACAACCATTTCCCTCTCTTCGTTACCTTTGACAAGGTAATCTTTATTTCGAGCATTATTCTCAATTAATTTATTTTGCGGATCTAGCTTGCACGAATGATTGCTGCCGATGTCCTCAGCGGTGATGATCCCGAAGTGCAACATGCTGCAAATTTTTTCATCAATACCAATGATATTGAAGCCCAGGATTCGTATGTGACATACGACGTCTTTTCCCGGACGTATTGGCCACATTTTCCACACCCATTGCTTAAGGATCTTGGTATGTACTAGCTTGAACGCTCAAGACATTTTTTTGATCCTTCACTATATTATCGTAGAACCATGGTTGGTTTTCTCGGAGTTTATGGGCACGTAGTGTTGATGTAAGACTCGGTAATTGTCTAACTCCTTCATAGGCGTCATCAAGGGATCCGAAAAGTCACTGGCATGTCCTGACGGAATTCTGGACGAAGCGACGTACTGCAGCCTTTCAGGACGTTCTAACCCTACATTTGCAAACCACAGGCAATTGTTGTATACACTATTTCGAGCGTATTGCAAGCTTAAAAAGGAGCGTCGTCAGCACGATGTTGCTGATAGAACACATGCGATACTAAAAATCCTGTTGGGAGGCAGCCCGTTGAAAGGAGAAAAAGTCGATTATCTGTAGGTCTAATGTCGACTTGACAAAAGTTTCGTCTGACATGTAATCTAGCTACGTCGATGAGGCTCAAGATAACTTACTCATTGATGCACTTTGTACGCACTTCAACCTATTTTATTATGTAGTTTCTCAGATATACTTTAGTGTTGAGGCTGATCTGCAGAAATCCCAATGGACTTTTTTGGGCAGGTGACACTGCGCAGACAATTTCAGCGGGAAGTTCTTTCAGGTTTGATGATCTGAAGGCTTTTTTGTACCGCATTGAGGTATAGGCTCTTCCCTACAAATCTAGAAATTGGTTTATAACCAATACATTACGGCGACAATGCAATGTACGTCTAATCCAGGATCACTCAGTTCCTGACCCTATGGTATTCCAACTTGCCATCAATTACCGTTCGCATGGGGGCATAGTGAACTGTGCTCATAGCGTTGTCGAACGTATTACGCATTTTTGGTCCGAGGCCATTGATAGTCTCAAGCCAGAGTGTGGCATTGTAGACGGCTTGAAGCCATTCTTTTTCTGCGGTTCCGGTTGGGATCAACATGCCATCCAATTCAAACAGTTTTTATCCGACGAATCGTATGTTATTGACCCTTTGGGTCTTCTGCATGTCTGATGTCTTTCAAGGGGAAGCAGGATCGAATTCGGAGCCCGGCAATGTGAGTGCGAAACGTATTTGCGAGTCATCTGTTGTATTCATGTGCCGCTTTAAAGGTATCATTGTACGAGACGAGAAAGCATTGAACAAGTTGCGACAGGAAGTAGGGAAGATCGGGATCATCATGTAGGGAAATAAAAGCAATAGTTGCTCCCTGGAAAATGCTAACCCTACTTCGTCCCAGGACTCTATATGATACCAAGGGTCTTGAATTTGATGATGTAAGCCCATAACTGTGTCGGATGTTTTGGACCGTTGATTTTTGGGTGCAGGTTTTATTGTATAACTTTTTTGAGGATTCTATTGTTGACGCGTCACGGTGGCGCGTACTTCTGAATGATGTCGAGGGTGAAGTTCACGAAAAAAATTTGGCCAAGATACATGCGCCATCTTTTGGGAGAGACGACGGCCGTTTCGCCGGAGTGTGTAGCGAGGTATGTAGAATCCAAACACCCAATATTCCCTCACTGACTTTGGCTACAGTTGAAGTCGCTATACGTAGGTATCACTCGTGCAAGAAAGAACCTATGGATCTTTGACAAGTCCGATAAGAGTGAACCTATGCGGGTGAAGGATAAATTGTGATATTTTTTATAGCCTCATTGATGTCACTACAGATGATCTGGACCTTACGCAATCAAGTTCAAAATTGTACGCCCAGGATGAGGGTTCCACGCCTTGCTGTATCCTCGACTCTAGCTGAATGGGAATCATTCGGCAATGACTTGTTCAAGCACAAAAAATATTCCCAGGCAATGCACTGTTTCATTAGAGCTTCACTACCCCGCATGGTGGCAATCTGCGAGGCTTTCCACCTGCGAGAAGTGGCCCGTGCGAAGGTTGGTGTTGCGCCACCGAAAGCTCAGCAAGAAGCTTTTCTCGCTGCCGCGGACGCCTTCATAATGAGTGGAGGTGACGCACCATCGGAAAAGGAGAAACTACACTATTATCATAATGCTGCGGAATGTTATGTTCGTGCTGGTGAAGATCGAAAAGCGGCTGATATGTACATTTCCGCCCAAGAGTACGACCTGGCTGCAAGACGTTTTAGGAAAGCTGGGCTCTTCGACAAAACTCTCAAAGTTCTCCATAAATATTCACGGAAGATCTCTCCAGAGTCCTTCAAAGAACTTCTCACCGTGTGTCGCTTGTTCTATTGTAGCAAACATGGTAACGAAAGGTGCATATTCCGCGCCTTAGTCATGGACTTGACTGATGTGTCATATCGGAGTTAGGCCATCTTTGCCGTTGTTCTCCTCGTTTGAGGAAGAATTGGAATTTCTCGAAGACTACGACCTCGACTTTGGCCGGGCTGTATTGCTAGAGTCTCATGGAAGATATTTGGAGGCAGCAGAGCTTCATTTGTCAGAGAACAGGCCGTTCGATGCAGTCAGAGACTTCTTAAAGGAGAGGGGTTCGCCCAACGCAATCCAAAGGGCTACCAAGGTTCTTTTGGATGGTTTATGGCAGCGGTGCTCATTTGGCCTTGCTCTCAAGGACGTGTCAGCCGATCGAGATGTCGCTGAATTGTTGAATTTGGCCGGTCAACTGCCTGTCGATTTCGTCGATCCATTAGATCATCGTGAAGTATGCCATCATTGGAAATACTTAGGATCACGTTTCTCAAAACTTTTCACAGATATCGATGTTCCAGGCTATCGCCCGGATGGATCTACTTGACCTCCAAAAACTTGCCCCCACATTTATTGAGGGTAACCGGATGCCAGCGGCATTGCTTGCCCTTGACCATTTCTTCAGTCGTCTACCAGAACTCAAACATTACAAGGTACATGAAATGTCACACTTCATAACTCAATTCCTGGAATATGCTCGACTTCTTCATTCCATGATTTACCACCCCGATCCGCTTGGTGTCAGCTCCATTAGGCGATTATTCTGTATCAAGGAAGGATCCAGCACCGACTATGTCCTAACGCGTGGCTCCTTCCTCCATACTTCGGCTGTGGGTGATCGCGATAGCCCCTTATATCCCCAATACGCCACCGTGGGACTCTCTAAGAATGTTGTAGTCAATGCCCTCCGCAAGTATTTAACGGGCCACCTATGTGAACGGGTCAATGCGGAAAATGCACTGTGCCGCGAAGCCTTCGCTTTCTCACATTGCCTGACTTTCGTCATCACTGAACACTGCAATTTCGTTAACTGTCCTCAACAACATGTCGCACGCGCTGATCCGGACCCCAAACAATACAATCTGCAGTTCGGCATTCGTCTGCAACAAATATGCATCCTTCAGCTAATGTACTCAGTCAATCCACACCCGCATCATTGCAGGCGATATGCGTACGTGTGATCTGTTTTGATCCCGTCTTTCAACATGCTTAAAACCACTCAGCATGCTAGAGTGGCTCACTTACCTCTACGAGGCCTTTAAACCACTCTCTCATGCACAGGAATCTATCGATGACCTAAACCCGACACCCAATGCTCGCGATGGCATTGGTATCATGAATCATTGGGTGCAAGAATCACTTCATTGCCTCCATTCTGACTCGGACTTCTTGACAAACGTGCTGAGGTTGACGAGCCTTCTTTTCACTTTCAACAAGCCTGGTGCCCTTGGTTGCGTTAACGGGAGCCGGTCCAATGGCTGCATTTTAGCAGACCTGAAGTTCTTAAGGTATCTGAAACATTGGAATTCATGTCATTTCTTGTACTCACTTTAGTGTAGTCACATCATCGAGTCTTTCCAGGCGGTGAATTTATCCGTTTTCTGCGATTGTCTAGAAGAGGCTATCGGAAAGATTTCCGTCTCCTGGCGTGTCTCCCGTCGTTCCCCACTTGATGGCCTTGTCCTTCCACGAGGTTGGCTCGCCTTGAACAATGATTTTTCCAGTAAAAAAGAAACCCAATTTTCTCTGACCGGAGTCGTGCTGGACTGTGTGCAGGACGTGTTGAAGCATCTACACTCAGATACTACCAATCGTAAGTAGGCCAAGATTTATAAGCGAAATAAAATGAACTAATTCCAAAAGGGCCAGAGACGTATATGCTACCGAATACCAGACTTACACCAACACTCTGCAATCTCTTCACATCAAGAATGTTCGCTTCCTTATTTTCCCGTTTGGTCGTCCACTAATAATTCCCAACAGTTGTAGAGCACTTTGTTTTTGTGCGTTCACTACCTTTCGTGTAATCTTGACTTCAATTTCAACATCTGCTATTAGTATCTTACAATGTACGCCATCCCAACATCAGGCAGAAAGTCAAAGGCATTTTCGATTCTCTGCCGACCGCCGGACCCATGCAAAGGGCTCACCCCGTGTATCGAAAGTACGTTGTCAATCAAATTGCCGAGGTTGATTCAAATGCTGTACGACTCTCAGGTATGTGGAGGCGCGTGAAAATGAATACTTGAGGGTCGTGGTGGAGTATGACGCTGAAGCAAAAGTAGTCATCGAGGACATAGTGCAACTTCTGCACAAGGAGAAAAAACCGCGACAAACCCCACCGCTCAGATTGCCACGAATTAAGCAGATCCATTTCGCGGATCCCTCCGATATCCCATCTCTGTTGTCAACTTATCTTGTGGCAGCCCGCTCCGAGCTACGTGCTGATGTACCAGCTTTCGTTCCTCAAATTGTCCCACAGAAGGAAAAAGCCACGAAAGACGAGAAGACTCAGCCTGAGGAGCCTGACAATGAACTAGTGGATGAAGTACACGACGAGCCGGAACCACAAGGACCTGCACCAGAAACAAATGAACCTGCGCTCATGCACAAGCACGAGCCAACAGAACAAGAAATTTCTGCTGTTAGGAAGATCGAGGGCGCCTATCGAGCGTACCGCAAACACCGCGAGGCACAAACCCTTGCCAAAGGAAAAGGACTCAGGGCACAGAAGAATGCAATATTTTTCATGTGCTTGAAGAACGTGTTCGCTTCTGACTGGAAGAGGACCCCTTATCGCACGTTGTATCTTCAAGCATTACCACAACTTGTCGTATGCCTCGATAGAACCATAGCTATCGCCCATAACTTCAAGGTCAAGACAAAGAAGCTGCTTTTGAAGGAAAGTCACGAGCGTCTTGAGGAGCTAGGAAAGCAAACAAGCGGAATAAGGCGAGTTCCCGGTTACATACTGTCATTGGCCCTTTCCAACCAATTTTCTTTCAGTACCCTGCTCAAAAAAGCCCACGCTTTACGCAAAAGCATCGACCCAGACGCAGCCATGCACAAAGCGAGCGAACGTAAGAAAGCCGCCCTAATAAGTGCTGTTTTGGATGTCAAAGATATGATGCATCGCCTCCCAGTCCCGGATAAAGAGCTTCAGAAGGATTTTGATTTCGTTTATAAGTTCGTTATGATCGAGAAGGAACGGGTTCCCAGACTGGAGAAGCCAGAGTTGAACGTAGATGATGATTTGTACTACTGATATGTTGTTTGTGGTGCGAATAGTAGGGGTAACACGAGAAATTACACACGTGCGCTACTACAAAGAACTAAAAAGAAAAGAGAGTCAACAACCACACAAATAGACACCAGGTTTTGCTGGAGAGAATCATGAATGATAAGAAGGAGGATGAGAAGATGATGACAATTCTGAGTCATCAAATAGAGGTGATGGTATATGTGGTTGATCATCATAATCCTCAAAGAATGGGATTGTTTGTTGATGATCTGTTCCTGATCTTTGTCCATAATCAGGTGGAAAATTGGGATGAGGTAGATTATGAGGTATTGGTATATGTATTAGGAAGTCTCTTATAGGAGGTTCCAGATTCTCCTGAGTATCTTGCTCCAATCCTTCATGAGGTGGAACAAAATCTTGTACTTCATCTGATATAGGGTCTGGTCTGTTAATCTCCTTATTGAGACAATAAGGAAAGACATGTTCATCAAATGTAGCATTTGGGGTCACAAATACTTGTCTTCTTTGCATATGCCAGAAATGATATGCTTTTGAATTGGATTCATATCCAATGAATATCATTTCTTCAGCTCTTGGTGACAACTTGTTGTTCTGCTGTTCTGGATGAAGGAAGACATAAGCTCTTGATCCAAAAGTCCTGAAATATGAAATATCTCCACTAAAGATCTTGATAGGAGATTTCCATTTGAGTCTTCTCATTGGTTGATGGTTATAGATGTGAACAGCTGTATGCACAGCATCCTGCCAAAATATGTGAGGCATACAGGCATGAAGCATCATAGCCTTGGCTTTTTCTAGCAAGGTTTGATTGAACCTTTGGGCACAACCATTTTGTTAAGGTATATGTGGGGCTGAGGTCTAATGTGTGATACCTTTGTTCACAAAGAACAATTGAAGGTCATGACCCAAAAATTCCCCCCCTTGGTCAGAGCAGATGGAGGTGCCAGTAGCACCAGTCTAGGTCTCATAGAGCTGAACCATATCCTGAAAATGGGAAGATGCATTGTCTTTGTTCCATAGAAAGGAAAGGGTAGAATAGCCAGAGAAATTGTCAAGAAAAGTCAAGATATATCTTGCATGAGTCTGTGATCTGACTGGTAAAGGACCAATGATATTGGTGTGGACAAGGGCAAGGGGTCTCAATGAGTGAGTGATAGAAGGATAATAAGAGAGATCTGTCATCTTTCCTATGGCACAACCTTTGCAAACTGCAGAAGATGTAGATGTAAAAGAAGGAATGCCAGACAAAGTCTTGTGGGCATTGTGAAGAGCATTGTTGGATGGATGTCCAAGATGACCATGCCAGAGATGATAGAGGTCTTCTTGAGAAAGGGTTGAAATCAAGGAAGAGAGTATGATTGAAGACCAAATCCAACATCAGGAATTTTACAAGAATCTTATTTTGCTAATTATTAGCTAATTCCAGCTAATTTAACTAAATTTTGACTAATGTTGACTAACTGTGTGAAATTAGCCAAAATTTGCCAAAATTTGCTGGAATTAGTTGAAATTAGCTCAATAAGACTCTTGTAAAATTCCTGATGAATGTAACCTGTTTTGAGATATCAAGGCAGATGCCTACAACACCAAAGTCCCTTTCTTGTCCCAAATCTGCAAATGATCCATTGATATCTCACAGTGACAGCCATGAGAGGTAAGCTGCAGAACAGATAATAATCTGTGTGAAGCATGTGAAGCCTACCATACTTCTTTTAACAAGACAGGAGGAAAATCCTCTTCTTGTTTCAATATGACAGTGCTTGGTCCTTGAAGTTTGACTTTCTGACCATTGGCAATGGTTGTAGTCATGTGAATATCTCCAAGTGACTGAAAGTCAGCTTTATATGGAGAAACATGATCAGTGTATCCACTGTCAATCATCCACATCTCTTTTGCATCTCTTCTTGATGCAGTTATGGCAGTTAGAGTGATCAGGCAGAGAGAATAACAATAAAAAAGATCATAATAATACTCTTCTGATACATATGATTGTGGAATAGGGTCATATTTAAAGGGTTTCCAGGATTCACCCTGGTAATAAGATCTTGGTTCCTCAGGTATCTGAGGTTGTGTTACGGTTTTCGTTCCAGTTCCTCCTTTTCCCTAGTGTTAGGGAACATTCATGAAGATACCATCGTTTCTCCCTTCACCCCCGCGTATAGATCTCTCCATCTGACTAGTCACCTATACTAGTGTCAGACCGTTATGATAGACTCCCCAGTATCGGATACGATTATCCGGTACCCGTTATGTTCCTCCTCGTCATTGGATCGTGATCTGATGGCCAATACCCCTTCGATATCGGATCGTCATCCGATATCCATTATGGCTTACATGTTGGTGCACATTGCCTGACATGGACTTCCTTCTAGATTGGGTGTTCCCTTGACCCCAATCTATAGATAGTAGTATTTCTCACATGGCAAGTAGACGCCGTGCTTCTACGTGTCCTTGTGGCTTACTTCCTTCCCCTACAAGGTGTGCTTCTTGCTTCTAGGGTTTAGGGCTTACTCTTGGGTATAGGGTATCGCCATATGTAGCGCATTAGGTAACCTGGTCTGTGCGCGATCCTAGTAGGTATATATAGGGTAGTACTTAGTCTAGCTGAATCCTAAGTTCAGCCTTAACTTTGGTCCCTTCCTGTACCTTGCCTAGCATAGGCATTCTTTGCTCAATCTATGTCTTTTCCTTGACGTTTCCCCATGTGTCTGAACTCAGCAAGATGCTCTTCAAGACCTTGGGTGTAGTATGTGATGAGAAAGAGTGTCTGCAGGCAGGTGCAGGCAAAACTGTAACAAAGGCTGAACTTTTCCCTTGTGTTGTCTATTTAGCACGACACATCTTCTATTGCGGATTCCCAGATGTGGCTGTATGTTCCCTGTGGCAGAACACCCTGCTGGTTTTATCGTTGTCCCCTCCGCAAGACCGGCATGTCTATAAACTGCGTACGTTGAAGGTGCCAGTCCTTCCACCCGTTGGTGCTCAGTCGTTTTTGCGCCTTCGTCTTTCCTTCGGCCCTCCTGGCTTTCGTTGTTCCTCCATCCCTGTCCTCCCTTTTTCTTGCATTTACAGCATGGGCATACCACCCTTATCAGGTATTCATGCGGTTGTCCACCACGTGTCATGAGAGCATACCAACAGTTGTCAGTCTTGATTGATTAAATACAGATAACGTTGCTGTTTCCCATAGTGCACTAGGGAGCGTATTAGCAGAGCGCTAGAGGCTGCTATGTAGTGTTACGCGAGACATAGTAAGAGTGAAGCGACAAGGGGCAAACGTTAGGAATCCCTAGTCAACTTCGGATTGACCTTAGGGATGACTCGGAAACTAGGGAACTACGTGTGATTGCGTAGAACTAGCTTACTGCTACTAGTACAAGGGCATAGTACTTATATCCTCGAGTCAATGCACGGACCAGTACCAAATAGGACTCCCCAAGGAGTGGTTTGTTGGGGCGTTGGGGTGCCAAGAGGAATATCGTGGGGAAAATGGGGACACGAGGCAGTCAACAAAAGACGGCCTAGAAAGGAATGATAACGTCCGTGGGGAATGTGGGAAAGATAAGTCAAACGAAGTAGGACGAGCCATTCATAAACAAAAAGAGTAAGCAAAAAGGTCGACCGTAACACGTAGGATGAATCGATAATGTCCCCTGTTCGCGTGATCACAGGGATTGTCACATCACTGTCATGAGTGTATTCACGTGCCGTAGCCAGGCATATCTGGTATCCTCCCCTCCCGTATGTAGTTTGTGTGAGTTAGGTACCAGCCCTAACAAATGTAATTCTGTCGATTGTCATCCGACCTCGCATCCTCTTTTCCGAACCTCCGGCATGAGGTTAAACTGCATTGTTCCCACTCCCTGTCTGGCATGACATAAAACTGCATCGTCCTACCTATAGAAGGACTGTCTCCTCTCGTATCCCTGTCGCCCGGCATGGCATTAAACTGCATCTTCCAAAGCATCCAACGCTCTAGTCTCAGGTCTTGTTATCGTGACCCCGACTTCGATAAATCTCTTGGAACGTGTGTCCTCGAGTATAGACGTCTGCTGTTGGAACTCTCCTTCCTCAAGGCATTAAACATACCAATCTTGGGTCTCAACGTCGAGTACCCTGATCGTGATCAATCTATTGGAACTAGTATCCTTTAGTATGGAATGTTTAAGCACTGCACATCAATCATCGCTGTGTAGTCCATGATAAGACCTTCTCCTGTCCAGAGTCCGGCATGACTCTAAACTGCATCTGCCCTAGTTTGGGCTCCCCTCTTCTTTTGTTGGTGGACCGATATGTCCTTAAACTGCATTCCCCTCCCGGACCGACATGTCGTTAAACTGTCATCCACCATCGCTGGTCCGGCATGACAATAAACTGCATTTTCTCCCCACCATCTTTGTCGTCCGGTATGACGCTAAACTACAAGTCACCCTCTTGTCTAGGGACTTTCTTCTTCAATGATTCGCCTTATGTCGATCTCTTGCGATGGCCGATCTTTTCGTATCAGTTGAGGCGCACGTAATGCTACACTCAACTTCCCTCAGTTCAGGTTAATGCCATGGGATGCGGTGCTTGCACGATCCAGAAGGCATATGAACAGACTGCATGTCTTACGAGACGAATATGCAGCAATCTATGCCACATGGTATCACCTTCCCCTAGTTCACTGCCAGGTGAATAGGTTTTGCGATCTGGGACATGAATTGCTCCTTCTCCATCTTGTTACGTAGTGAGCCAGCAACTTCGAATGGCTGCTACTACGAGGGCGACAACAAGATAGACGACAAGGAGGAAGACGACAAGTGAAGAGAAGACTGATAGCATGACGTCCACTAGGATGGTCGTGAGGACGAAGACGGCGAATGTGATGAACGTGATGTCGAATAGAGGAGCCGTCAAGGGCGCTTGCCGGGATGACGGAGGAACGACGATGATGGAATCCTCAGGGCATGGCAGCAGAGTGAGGATGGAGCCACAAGAAGGTACTAGCCCACACTTGAGCAGGTAACAGTGTAACGTTAAGATTAAGCTTAGGGTACTCTACAGGAAGTGCTACTCTATATATACTACCAGCTATGGCGCACAGACCATGCTGACTAAGCACTAAGTAAAGGAAACCCTCAACCCTGGTGCAAGGGTTGACCTAATGAGGAAATGCCCTTAGCCCTGGGCGTAACACGAGGTAAGCTATTAACAGGAACAGCCATGAGGCAGAAGCGAAGGAAGCCTCATGGCGAACACGCGGACGGCACGTGGTACGAATACAGTCGGTCTAGGAGTCAAGCGTTATCCTAAGACCGGGAACACAAAGACAAAGGGGAAATCTAATCGTTATACCATATAGGTGACGGGGAGGAACTAGGAAAAAGGTAGATCGTCTTGACTTTATCGTTGAGGGGTGGAAACGTAGTAAAACTGTAACACATCTCCCCTTGTTCTCCACCTACGAGTTTCTCCCCATCGTCACACAAGGGTGTCCCCATCGCCAAGTTTTCAGGAATTCCAGGACTACTCCCCATAAAAATACGTTCAGGGACCTTGTGCTTCTTTAGCAGGTATCCCTTCCTTGATATAGTCCTCTTTCCTTCCGTCAAGAGTCCTAGTCGGAGGTATTTCCTAGTCAGAGGTATCTTGCCGATAGGCTCTTTCCCTTATAGACCGAGGACCTCCCACGTAGTTGGAGGTACTTGTTACGGATTTCTCTGTTTTATGCTGTCGTCTTTTCCTTCATCCTTTTTACGTAATACGTCTCCTTATCTTTCTGGACACTTTCTCTTTCCAGGCTTTGTCATCGTTGACGGCCTTGTGTCCCCATCTTTTCCATGGTCTACCCTTAGCCCTACCCCAACGTTCCTCTTCTAGCTCAGCATAGCTTGGTCCGTTCGCCGGTTGGACTAGTATAAATACCCATAGCAACATGTAGTAGTACTTCAAGCTAGATCTACGCAATACACGTAGTTCCCTAGTTCCAGAGTCCTCCCTTAAGGTTGAACGTCTCAACTAAGGGATTCCTATCCTCTTCGTCATCGCATCCCTTGGGAATTACGAGTTGCGTAACAAAAGATCTAGCTTCTCACTAGTTGAGAGCTATCCATGCTCCAACCATTCCACCAAGATATTTCCCCCCCCTGACTCCTCCGACTCTACCGTGTCCGCCAAAGAAGACGAGGAACTCTACCAAGAGATTTGCACCCCTTCCCCTCCAGTCCATCTCTTTCCCCCAAACCTTGAAGTCATGAACAACCCACTCGCCGCTCCTCTTGACGTTGCTCCTGTCGCTCCCCCCGTTCCTTCCTTACCAGCAGAATCTAAAGCTGGTCTCCTGGAGGCTTTCTCTGGCAAAACAAAAGACGCCATTCATTGGGGCCAAGCCATGGCCGCCTACTTTAAGTTGAACCCCTGTCACTACGAATACGATGGCCCAAAGATTTTAGTCACCTTAAGCAAGCTGACGAAAGGACGGGGGGTCCCCTTCGCTGAAAAATGGTATCACCTCCTAAATAACGAAACTATCCCCAATGATGAAAAAACGTACAAACTCATGATGGAAGACTTTAACAAGACCTTCTATCCTTACAATTTCAAGGAAGAAGTGCATAGAAAGTTGCTGGCCACAAGGCAGAACTTGAGAGATAAAGACAAAGGATTTCAGAATTACCTTGCAGACTTCCAATTGCATGCTGCACAAAGTGGAGTGACCGACCAAAACACCCTTATTGATGCTTTCGCCGCTGGGCTTGATCCCCAAATAAGCCAAATGATTCTTTCTATGGGAACGCTCCCCGATACTCTGGATGCTTGGGTAACGGCAGCTGCTAAGTTTCACACGCAGCAACAATGCATCCGAGCAATTCGTGCTGGAGGGTCGTTCCAATTAGGCATCGGAAGGAACAGAGACCCAAATGCGATGGACATAGATTCAGTAACCTTGACTCCCACAAATCGTGCAAAACATCTCCGCGAAAATCATTGCTTCACATGCCATAAAGTAGGTTGCCGTGCTAGCAACCATAGAGGACAAAACCAGACCAACCCTCCCCGATCGAACAACCCCTTCCGTCCTCACAACCCTTTTGTTTCCCCAACCAACAATCCTAGCAGATCTGGTTCTCGACTCATTGCCCATCCAAATCCCATCAGAGCTCTCAATGTTGAGGCTGAACCCTTCTCTCTTGATCAATATATTAACCAACTTGTCGAAGGAGGAACTACAGTCGAACAGATTTGAAACGTCTTAACCACTTGTTATGACGGAAATAACGAAGCAGAAGAAAAGGCTTGCAGTGACCTAGCTGTCCAACAAGGAAAGGATTTTTAAAAAGGGAGGGATTGAAGTCAACCATTCATCTCCCAATTGAAATTGTAGCTTCTGTACATCACACTGGAACTCATGAACAATCAATGCGCCTTCCCTTGAGATTGTATGGAGCAACGACAAAAGTTGATGCTTTAGCTCTCGTTGATAGCGGAGCAACCGGAAGTTTCATGGATGAAACATTCGCACGAAAACATTGCTTCCCCCTCACAAAGATTTCGACCCCTCAGATCGCCAGAAACATAGACAGAACTATCAATCGAAGCAATATTATATGATACCAAGTATCTCTCGCTATGAAAATCGGAACGAGAGTATATCCCTGGACCTTTCTTATTTTATCCCTTGGGAAGGAACAGTTGATCCTCGGATTACCTTGGTTATGAAAGTCAAACCCAGATATTGACTGGGCAACCGGTGCAATAACTCTCCCTGATGAGAGTGCACAGTACCTGTCCACGAATGTTAACCCTTTTATTAACAAACAATGGAAGAAATGTTTTGGTCCTAAACCACTGTCCATCAGAAAAGTCACCCTTGCTACTACTCTAGCCCAACACCAAACCGAGAAAACTGTAGAGCTGCCTCTCCAATTCTCCAAATATAAAGAAGTGTTCGAAAAACCAAAACTAGGTCAACTTCCTCCTTCCCGACCTTTCGACCACGCTATCACCCTAATTCCGTCCTTTGTTCCCCGTATCGCGAAAACTTATTCATTGAATCCTGCCGAACGAACGGCTTGTCAAACTTTTCTTGAAGAAAATTTACGATCTGGAAAAATCGTTCCATTGAAATCACCTCAGGCTTCCCCTTTTTTCTTTGTGCAGAAAAAGACAGGTGACTTACGTCCATGCCAAGATTATCGATACCTTAACAAACACACCATCAAGAATGCCTACCCCCTCCCCCGAATCTCGTCCCTCATCGACCAACTCAAAGAATCCACTATATTTACGAAATTTGACGTTCGATGGGGATATAACAACGTCCTTATCCGTCTGGAGGATCGCTGGAAAGCGGCCTTCATCACCCCTTTTGGACTCTTCGAACCAACAGTAATGTTCTTTGGCCTTTGCAACTCCCCTGCCATATTCCAAGCCATGATGAACCACCTCTTCCATGACTACCTAGCGGAGGGGTGGCTAATCATCTATATGGACAACATATTAATCCACTCTTCTGATTTGGCCACCCACCATCGACGCACCCACCTTGTTCTTGAACGACTCCGACTCCATAAGCTTTATCTCAAACTGTCGAAATGCACTTTCGACGCCGTCGAGATTGAATACTTGGGGATGATTGTTGCCCATCACCATGTACAGATGGATCCGGTCAAACTAAACGCTATTAAACAATGGGTTCCCCCTCAGTCGGTCAAGGGCGTACGATCTTTCCTTGGTTTCTGCAACTTTTATCGGAAGTTTATCCCAAATTTCTCTCTCCTTGCTGCCCCCCTTCATCGTCTCATGAAGAAAAACCAACAATGGACATGGGATGACGGGTGTGAATCGGCTTTCTCGTCCCTTAAAAACATCTTTGCGTCTGCCCCCATGCTACAACTTCCTGACCTGCAAAAACCATTTGTAGTCATGACTGACGCCTCCTTAACCGCCACTGGAGGCGTCCTAATGCAAAAAGACGTCAATGGCGACCTCCATCCATGCAGTTACCTTTCCCGAACCCTCACCCCACAAGAGCGGAATTACGACATCTATGATCGGGAACTCTTGGCCGTTATCCACGCCTTAACCGAATGGCGTCATTATCTCCAGGGGACTGGCCACACCGTCGAAGTGTACACTGACCACAAAAACCTCTCATATTTCCGTCAACCGCAACGCCTTTCTCGCCGACAAGCTTGTTGGATGCTCCTCTTGCAGGACTTTGACCTTCGGTTTGTTGTTTGCCCCGGGACTTCCATGGGTCCTGCTGACACCCTATCCCGTATGCACGATGTTGACACAGTGGACAACAATGCTGATGTCGTTCTTCTCTCACCTGACCTTTTTCTCGCGCAGATTGATGTCTCCCTCCTTTCCAGCATTTGCGAATCCTCCCGTTCCGACCCATTAGTTCTCTCCGCTCATTCCAGACTGCAACACGGCGTACCCCTCTTCTCCCGCTCCTCCCTTCACAACTGGTCATACTCTTTGGAGGACGGCTGTCTGTATTACCACTCTCGTCTGTATGTTCCTTCCACCTCTCAGTCTCCCCTCGTTGCCTCCGTCCACTCCTCCCCCACCAGTGGCCACAGGGGCATTTTTCGCACCTTATCCCTCCTTCAGCGTGACTACTGGTGGCCTGGTATGGCCTCTTTTGTTCGCCAGTTCATTTTGGGATGCCCCCTTTGCCAATCCAGCAAGGTGAATACTCATCCCACCATTCCTCCTCTCTCTCCACTCGCCTCTTCCTCTACTCGGCCCTTCCAACAAATCTCTGTCGATCTCATCTCTGGTTTTCCCCTCGTTGATTCTTATGACTCTGTTTTGGTTGTGGTCGACCATGGTCTTAGTAAGGGGGTGTTTTTCATCCCTTGCTCCAAAACGAGTGATGCTGCCCACGTTGCACACCTCTTTTTCACTTACGTCTTCCCACATGTTGGTCTTCACGACCGGATGATCTCCGACCGAGGCCCGCAGTTCACCTCCGCCTTCACTCGAGAACTCACTCGACTCCTCCACTACGACGTTGCCCTCTCTTCCGCCTATCACCCACAGACTGACGGGGAAACCGAACAGGTAAATCAAGAGCTTGAAACATATCTTCGTCTCTTCTGTCAAGACAACCCGACGACATGGGTATCCCTTTTACCCATGGCCCAATTTGTCCATAATTCGGCCACTCATTCTATGACCAAAGTTACCCTGTTTTCCCTTATCTTGGGATACGAACCTCGTGCCTACCCTCCTCTCAGCAAAATGTTCCTTCCGTCACTAACAGAGCGACTAACCCTGCTAGATAAAGCCCAGGAAGAAGCCCTCCACGCCCATCAATTGGCTCAACAGTATATGTGGGAATGCGTCCGAAGTCGATTTCATCCTTGGCGGGTTGGCGATAAAGTGTGGTTAGAAGCAAAGAATCTCCGCCGAAGTTCTCCTTGGCAGAAATTAAACCCCTTATGGGAAGGGCCATTTGAAATTACAAAGGTTGTTTCTCCTGTGGCGTATCAATTACGTCTTCCCCTGTCCTGGAAGATCCACAACGTGTTCCATGCCTCACTCTTGACCTCATACCATGAGACTGCGGAACATGGCAAATCCATTCTCCACCCCCCATCATCGGATATTGAAGGAGAAGAAGAGTGGGAGATAAAGAGGATCTTACAACACAAAGGGACCATCAGG
>JBBPJT010000189.1:0-40710 GCA_038088895.1 Xerocomus potaroensis | reverse complement strand
CACGAGGCGGAAGCAAAGAAGGCCCCGTGGCGAACACGTGTAGGGCACGTTGCCCGTAATACAGAACGACCTAGGAGACAAGCGTTATCCTAAGGTCGGGAACACAGAGGCAAAGGAAAGATCTAATCGTTATACCGTAGGAGATGGCGGGGGATAGGGATAAAGATAGAGAAATGAACCGTTAGACTAAGGACCCCAATGTTAAGGCGAACAAAGGGTAGTCCTATCGTAAAACCGTAACATGGACAGAGCTATAGAAATGCATGAGAAAGCACTTGCTTTATGCCCATCTGGCCATTCAGATCATGCAAAAGCACTTGGAAGATTAGCAGTATCATTGAAGAAACGTTATCAAGATCAAAGCAATATGGCAGATCTCCACAAGGCCATTGAAATGGAACAGAAAAGGCTTGCTCTTTGTCCACCAGGCAATTCATATCATATTGAAGCACTTGGGAATCTTGCAGTATCTATGTGGCAACGTTTCCAGAAGCTACATAATATTGCTGACTTGAATAAAGCTATTGATTTTGAAGAAAGCAAGCTTCAAATGTGCCCACCTGGTCATCGAAGCCATGGTCTTGCTCTTGAAAATCTTGCATTCTCCTTGAAAGACCGCTTTGATGCAAAAAGGAACCATGCTGATTTGATTAGAGCAATTCAATTGCTGAAGAATGCCTTGACAACATATCCAATTCAACACCACCATTTTGCCAATGTCACTGAAGAGTTAGCTAGAGCCATTCTTCTTTTGCATTGGTCACCACAGCCTGGTCATTCACCTCCTCCCCTTGATGAGGCCTTTGATGTCTACAGACAACTCAAGAGATGTGCACCAGCAGTCTCATGGAAGCTGTTGAAGGCAACCAAGTCATGGGTCAGGGCTGGTGAAAAGTATAGGCACCCCTCAGTCCTGGAAGCTTACCAAACAGTACTTGATACATTGGACTACTTCACCTCCTTGAGCTCTTCGCTAGAGTCTAGGCATGAAACTATGCAATCAGAGCTGGCCAACCTAGTGAATGATGCATTCTCATGTGGCATCAGGCATAATGACCTTAAGATGGCTGTGAAGTTGCTTGAACAGGGTCGGGGAGTTCTCTGGAATCAACTGGCCCGCTTTGATATTTCCATCGCTGAATTGGAAAGTCAGGGTAACCTGGAACGGGCACTCTGCAATAGATTCACACGACTCAGCGAAGAACTTCGAGGACATGCACAAGGGAGTGGTGATTCGAATGCGTACTGGCGAGCGAAGGACGAATGGCAATCGGTTATAGATGAAATTCGGGGTCTAGATGGGTTTTCAAGATTCCTCTTGCCTCCCCTTTTCGAGGACCTTCAAAAGGCTGCTGAATTCGGACCGGTCATCATCGTGAACGCATCCAAATACAACTGCGATGCTCTTATTGTCCTCCACACTGGATTCCCCATCCACGTTGCTCTTCCTTGCTCACTCCCTGATATCGATCAGTTGTGTCTCCAGTTATCAGAGCTCACACGGGACCCACATGCATTTGGGGACAGGAGAGAGTCCTGGGTGAAGGTGATGTTACACGACCTATGGTCGACAGTGGTAGAACCAATTGCTGAAGCACTCCAATACGATATTCAACTCCCTCTTGGATCACGCATCTGGTGGTGTCCGACGTCGAAATTCACGAAATTGCCATTTCATGCTGCAGGGCTGCATCGAATCGGACAAAGGAACATGCTCGACCTGTATATCTCATCCTATGCACCCTCTCTCTCTGCTCTCGTTCGTGCGCATGACCGTATCCGTTCTCAGAAGGCTGCCCTGGATGGATCTGGAGCAGCGAACCCGATTTCGTTCGTAGCTGTAGGTCAGGGGAGACCGAGCACGGCAACGAAACAGAGTGAACTCCCACAGGTAGAATACGAAATACAGAGAATCCGCGACGAGACAGGCATGCCTCCTCCTCCGGCTGTCACATTCGAGGCCGTCACAGGCGATGCAGCGTCAATCGATGGTGCTGTACGGGCGTTTCGTGACCACCGCTGGGTCCACCTCGCCTGTCATGGCTCTCAGCACGCCAAGAAGCCGTTCGAATCATGGTTCGCGATGGGGGATGGGAAGCTGACCCTGATGAGAATCATCTAGGAACGATACGCGAATTCCGAGTTCGCGTTCTTGTCGGCATGTCATACCGCGGTGGGGGACGCATCGACCCCGGACGAGGTGCTGCATCTCGCGGCTGGGATGCAATTTGCGGGGTTCAATGGGGTGATTGGGACACTGTGGAGGGTGGATGACGCGGTTGCACACAAGGTAGTGACTGCGTTTTACAAGGAGATGTTCAGACAGCCCGTGATTGGGTTCGAAAATGCGGCTGCGGCTCTGAATGCTGCTGTGATGGAGATGGCCGAGGAGGTGTCGTTGGAGAAGCGGATCGTGTTTGTTCATATCGGTATTTGAGCTCTTTGGATGTGTGCAAGTGCCTACTGTCTTTTGGTTAGCAGGTTTACATGTACTGATTTTATCCTTTCTAGATACATTCTCCTCCACTTGAAGAAAAAAAAGGATGGCGCAATTTTGTACTATGTTCCGGATTTAACCTACCGAGAACCGACAGTTTGGATTTGAGTTTCTCCTTTGACAGGCGTTGTTGTGTACGATACAAAGATCATGTATGCTTCCCTTCTTTCTTCATCTTCAGAGATTCCTTGGCTCCAGTTGTGTTCTATCCCAGGTTTTGTACCAAGGAATGAAATAGCAAGAAACTCCTTCCGCTTGAATGCCCGTCCGCTTTGCCTTGGTAATGATCTAGCCACCGAACTATCCAAGGTGGTCCCAGGCATGATGATACGAGAGGGTCGTGTATGAGGATGTGGAACGTACCCATGTGAATCGTCCGTAGTTAATTGTGTAAGAAAATGGTGTCGTCTGCCGCTTGGATGTAAACCACATCGTTGGCAAGTACCGGGGTACCGGGGAAACAATGGTGCTTGATTCTTCCTTCCTAGTAGATCTTGAACCTTCTTGTCTTCTAAATGCAACCAACATGGGCAAAACGTACCCACCCAAACTCAGCCTTGACTGTGTACAAATACGACAGTGTTCGAGTCATCAACCACAAGGTCATCCGAAACGGGACAAATTGACTCGGACTAATTTATACAGCTCGATACCGCTCCCCTTTTGGACTCCACACGTGACAGAATTTCGTCTTTCTTCTTCTCTTTCTCCCTCAGTTTGTTTTGCGACGGCTGAGGTGAGACATTCATTCACTTGTTACATTGATAGGGATTAAAACTAACCTACAGTTGATATAAGCATGTCTTAGGTAGCGCGAATATCAGTCCGTGTTGCAACGGCTTAGCTGATATAAGCGTCTTAGTCCAACAGGTTATGAACCCTGCACTCGAAGTCTAAACGAGTGCATTACCATGTAGAAGACTAATGACGCACGCTTAGGAACGGACGAAACCAGGTGGATTGCCAGAGCCATGGGAAAGTTTGACGGCATCCCGGAGTTGACTGGAGCAGAAAACTACCAAGAGTGGCAAACACAGATAAAATGTCTACTTAAATCTGAAGGAGTTCTCAACCATGTCATGAATGGAACAAATCCTGACGACCTCTACACCTATGCATCGTACATGCCAACCCCGCTTGACACCAGAGAAAGAACCAAGGGCAAGGACGAACGACTCAGGAAATGGCCGATGGAAGCGGTCTTGCTCAGTCAATCATCGTGCGTAAGATTGGCGCCACCCCACGCTTATTCATACCCGAGGAGGCAGATGCCAGAGAAATGTGGAGATGGCGAAAAGTATGTATGAGCCACAAGTCGTCTCAATTGAATGAGTCCTCAAGGATCAATTAGCGAATCTACGAATGAAAGGAACTTCCGATGCGCAAAATTACGTTGCTCAGCGCACGTCGCCTAGGAGCAGCCCCAGTGGACCGAGACGCGATCCATGCTCTACTCAGAGGCCTTCCCACTACAGTCCTCCGCCACATCGCAGGAGTCACCCAATCCCACTTGTCCACACCACCATACACGTTCCAGATGGCAGCAATGGCAGTGCTCCAAGCAGCAGCACGCATGACGAATGAAGATGCTATGCCTGGCCCTAGCTCTGAATACGCGGCCAACATAGCCATCCAGACCACGGATTTGCCTGCGTCACAGATGGGGACGGCTAATCCCGTCACCGGTCTACGCCGCATAATCCAGACGGTACATTCTGTTGCAGCCCTATCTTCGTGAAGCAGGGCACTCGGGCCTCACATAATGCGCCAAATCGCTTCCAGGACGGTGGGGCCCGTGCTGGACAGGCACCTTGGCGGAGGAAGAAGCAGGGTGCTGATCCTGGCGGAACGCTGGGAGGGACAACGAGCATTGTTACTCCAATTACCGCCAGATCTGGGGATACTAAGGATGGGTCGGGAATGAGTGTTTTGGGAAAGGTAACCCACACACGTGGGCTGTCTGGTGCAGCCATCGACTTCGATGCGATGCCTCCGAGTTCACTTTACCACTCTTCTTGATAGCGGAGCGAGTCGTCATACCACCAGCAACCGCTCGTTTTTCACCTCTTTCTCTGCAGATGCCTCCACTTCCTTGTGCACCGCAAACCATGGCATTTTACAGACCGCTGGCCACGGAGATTGCGTGCTCGACTTGGATATCGGAAGTACAACCATTTGCCTCACGATGCGCGATTGCTTATACGCCCCTTCCGCCGGGATTAATCTTCTCGTTGTTTGCAGAATGACTCGGCGTGGCTGGCAGGTCACCTTTGGGCCCAGTCATTGTGGGCCATGGTCACCTACTGAGTATCTTGGGACGATTCCTGTTGGGGGTGACCGGTGCTATCTCGCTGTCTGACCGGTGCGCAGTGCGTATGCCCCTCCTCCTGTCCTTCCCTGTCGCTCGGCTCGACTCGGTCCGTACCCTCCTGTGCTATCCGAGGGGATGCCACCCCCTTCTGCAGACTCGGCTCTTGCTGAGGGGGTAACTCAACACAAGCAGCGAGCCCCTCTTTTATACAGGATATGCTGGGCGATCTTAGTGAACTCACCGAACTCCCTGACTTGGACGACGATAACAATCACACCAGCCAAGTTACAGTAATACACAGGATATACTTGACGATATTAGTGAACTCGCCAAACTCCTCGACTCGGACGGCGATAACATTCCCACTGGCCAAGTTAACCAAAAACGCAGTCCAGCGGATCTCACTTATGACATGTGGATTCTCCTTGCAACCTGCGGCGGGGCAATGATACAAAGCGACGAGGATGAACGGTTGGCGGCTATGAAATCGGAATCGCGGCTAAAGAAAGAGATGAAAATCGGTCGCACGCCATCAGCGGTTCCAACTGAGCAATATACCCTAGAGATAGGATCTCGATCAGCAGATACATCTGGTACGTTTGCGGCGGTCCGATGGCTCACAGCCCGAAGAAACAGATCATTCATGCCCTTTTATCTGCCGAGGCTGAGTACAGGAAGCTCCCATCAAGCTGCTCAAGTTATTGTAGCAAGATATCCCTTCCCCCTTGCGCGTTCACGCCGACAATACCGCATGTAAGATGCGTAAGTATATGGGTCGTTAGGATTCGTTCCATCAGTGATATGATTAAGAACTCCTTCGGATTCGAGTAGGTATCAAACCTGTGTTCGCCACTCCTGGTAGTTCTCCCCCCCGGTCAGCTCTGGGATTCCGTCGAACTTTCCCATGCCTCGGCGATCCACTTGGACTTGTTTGTTTCTAAGCGTGTATTCTTAGCCCTTTAAACAGTAGTGCGCTCGTTAGACTTTGGGCGCAGGGCTCTTAACCTGTTAGACTATAGCACGCTTAAGTTAGCTCAGTCGTCGCAGCACGAACTATATTCGACTACCTTAAGTTAACTAAAGGTAGTTGTGTCAATGTATCAAGATGAATGTAGATAGTACTAAGTACCCTATCACACGTAGTATCAAGTGTAGGGCCCAAACGTCCGACGACAAGATGAACAAGAAAAGTATCGAGCTGAGCGAAATCATACCAAGGTCTTCTATCAATTTGTCCTATTCCGGACATTCCCAACGGGGTGTGTCTCAATCCAACACTGTCCAATGATAATCTAAAAAGCAGAAGCAGAAGTGGAGGTCGTTGAACACATAGATGTGGAATCGATGCAGTCGGTTACCCAGGCACAGGACAAAGACTCGGCGAAGCCCGGATCCATATTTACTCACATTGGCTCAAAGCATGGAGAAGTACCGAATGAGAAAACGCACAAAGAGGGGTCATGAGAGGGTGGAAAAGGTGCAACTTGTTAGCCAATCCAGCTTGATCAATCAGGAATGAAGACCACCTTATGTTTCGCTGGCGATCGTGTCTATTTAGTCGACCGCGGTCATCACGAACTGGTCGCCTTTCGGAGAAGCACTCGTCAAGGCAAGAAACTCGGGTATGTTGACGAGTGAATATGTGGTACGATTGTTTTACTGAATGTGTTAGCCAAGTATGTCGGTCAAGGACTTGGGCCACTGCTGAAAAATGGGATGGGTGTCAGAAAGTCGATGTGAGTGTTTTGGTTTATGGCGACATCGCTTTATTCTGTTTGATGTGAAATCGGTGAAGCTGGGGTGGAAACTGCTGTTGGTCTCGCAGAGTCTGTCGGAAAGTTGCGCGGTGCACTAGCCCAGGTGCATTGAGTTGAATTTGTTTTATTCAGCTGAAGTTGACTCGTCCTAGATCCGGACATTTGTAGCCTACAGAACTCCACCGGCCATTCCTGAAACGGTACGTGAAGAAAAAAGAGATTGCACGGGTACTCCAAGCGTGCAACGGGGAATTCACGGATACTCATCCGAGATTTGGGTGAGACTCTTGGGTCCCGTCGAGTTGTTGTGCATGTTGAATGATTGGAGCGTTACAGGTGCCTGTGTAGATCCGCACGTATCATGAGATCTGCACAGCGGTGAAAAAATCGAAGCGGTGGTTTACACAGGAGGTACAGGCGCTGATTTAGATCATCGAATGATACAAAGGCACTTTGAGATGATGATCCCCGGCACAAACGTGGTAAGAAGTAACGGCCCGTGTCAGAGCATGCCACACCTCATACACTTGTTCGACAGATCCGTCCAGCCGTGATTCAAGGCGAGTCCAACTGAGTATAAGGAATGTGAGTATGCAATATCATGACGGGATTCATGGACAACGACATGAAATTCTGGTTTTCCGAATTCTGGATGGTCAAGGCTCTTGGCGAAGTAGATTCGTAAGCTGAAAGGGGATATGGCTGAATAGGGACCAGCCATTGCGCCTGTGGTTGAAAAAGGTTTTCGTGAGCTGCTGAAGAGTCCACTGAACTACGGCTCGCTTGCGCAAGTGGGGTTGTTTACAAGGTGATCCTTGATAACCTTTGTAGGCTGTTCTGGAACAGTTCCTTCCATTGGCAAAGTGAGGGACTGGCGAGATCTTTGACAACGAGCACCATCTCATAATCCGTGTCGTGCCAGTAGGAGCTCGCCGTCCGCAGTGACTCGCCATCGCCAACAGCCCAGAAGCGTATGTGAACATGTCTACGGCAGTCACGCTGTCTTTTGAGTCTTCAGAGGTCGCTATATGGGCGCGGTGAGGGGGAAATGGAATCGTATTACAGATGTACGAGTAGGGACAATGAGACTGAGGTAGCTAGGAGAGGGGGATGGGCGAAAGCTTAGCCTAAGCTATTTGGCCCCGAACAGAGACAGTCCGTTCGTACATGGCACAAGCTCCGCCGGAGGGTGGGAAAACTTCGCGATCGCAAGGCGCGCCGTATGGCGACGGAGCCCGTGTGCTCGGGGCCCCGAGAGAGAGCGAGGTATTGGAAGCGAGAGCTGGGGGTGTGGACGTGGAGAGATAGGGCTTGAAGGAGTGAGGGTGTGCGAGGGGCTGGAGCGCGAGCAACGAGAAGATACAGGGCGAAGGGATGCTGAGCGCGGCGCCAAAGACAGACCGCCATGCCGCCTCACGTGGGGTCTACGGGTGGTTCTAGCTCTGCTTCGGCGCGCGCTCGGCAAGTCGCACAAGTGTGGCAAAATCTGCTTCACGACCTCAAAGCTACACCAGCATTTTCATTCTTTCGACTTAGAGCTTTTAGTTGTAGTATGAGAACTATGGCGGGTAAAGTCAACAAGTGAGAATATTCTGTAGGATCTGTTTGTCAATTACGGTCACGTGTGAGCTCCACTCAACGAAAGCCCCGTGTCTGTTGACGGACAAGGTCAGAGTTATGACAAGGTCAGAGTTATGTCTCCACTTCCAGAGGTCAATGCTGAACTCGAGAAGGGTCTCAATGGAGAACCCGATTTCGTCAATGCATACAGCACTTGCCTCAAGCACGAACAAGAGCTGACATTGCCTCCTGACCAAGTTCGCCGTATCAGGATCCTTGGCTTCCTTCTGCTGCATTCCCCCAATCACAATGTCCGTAGGGAGGTCGTGAAGGCCATACATTGCAGCAAGGATCAGGCGGACGTCCTCGCTGAACTCGGTCGATTTATGTCATCTTTCCTTGTGAACATTTTCCCGCTCTTTAAACATGGTCCATAATCTGTCTTGTTCAGTCAAGAAATTTAAATGTAAAACCCCGTCAAATAGTCCTCACCCATCGTACAAGTCCTTCGTCAAACATGGGGAGGAGATGAAAGAAATCGCTTCTGAAGCTCCCAGAGATCACATGACTGCAAAAAAATATGTCGGTAGATGTTGCACGATTCACAGGCGCACTCTCTCATTCCTTTTTCCCCGATAAGCTCACATCCGCGACAGATGGGCATGCCCTATATCGGGTGCTTTCGACTTGGGCATTCCAGATCATATTTTGGCCTCACGCGATCCCGAGGACCATGGGGTAAATACAGAGTGTGCGCATATCACTCCGGAGGCTATATCATTTTAAATGAAGTATAAATCGGGAACGGACGCAAAGGTATGTCGTTATCTGCGCTGTTGTATTGTACCCGTTAATTCTGCTCGGATGTTCAGCTTGACTATTCTGCGTGCATATTGACAATCGTTCGAATGTTTTGCCATGATATCAATGAGTTTAACGGGGTGAAAGTTCATTCTCTGACTAACATCATCACTATGGAGAAAAACGTTCACGATTTCTTTGATCGAATTGTGGGACTAGCGCACGCTATGTCGGCTATAGGTAGCTAGGTCAACATCTACGGGTGTGGCAATGTGAACAAGGACCTCACCTCAGTCGTCGCAGTACGAGCTGAGGGAGAGAGAGAAGAAGAGAAAAAGGTCGCGCACATGTCTGGCACCGCCGATTATATCGATCGGATATATGATGATGCAGAGGAAATGGGTGTGTTGGCACTTGACGGCAGTTCTGGTGTCATTCTCCACCACGAGCTGCTATCTTCAGCAGCATATACTCCACTCACTGTTCATTCATCCTTCGTTTACTCGTCTTAGGCTTGACTTGTTCATTTTCGTGCAGCACATCCGCGCAGACGAGCAAAGAAAGACAATCATAAGTAAGATCCATGGATCTGGATGTGTATGATCGTTGTGAGACGACCAGACGACATACAGACCTCGTCGGAACGACTCTACGCCTTGCGCTTGTATTATTCACAAGTATTCGACAACACTCCAGACGGAGAGCGAGCATTCAAAATGCGCAGGAAAATTACCCCGAAAGTGTTGATCTGTGTGAGAACTCGCAGTATGGCAAGCAGTTCCCAGTGCACATACTTTTCGCGCTTCAACTTAAACACGGTTTCGAGTAGACCAGTGAGCGGGAGCCACATGACCCCTCGCAGGAGCACAACGCGAGCGAAACTTGTCGCGTATTCGTAGACCCGGCAACTATGTTCTGTAAGTACTTGGTCTTCAATGTCGGCACTAACCTCGTGGAGTGTAATCATGCATCATGCTAGGC
Organism: Xerocomus potaroensis; assembly: GCA_038088895.1. NCBI lineage: Eukaryota > Fungi > Basidiomycota > Agaricomycetes > Boletales > Boletaceae > Xerocomus > Xerocomus potaroensis. Next base: position 30,803 of record JBBPJT010000189.1, on the reverse strand, counting down.
AACGAGGGAGCCGCCGAGTATGCGCACTCAAGGGAGGGCACAAAATACTGATGCAGCCGATATGTTATCAGCACCCCTCCGAGATCTCCGACCATCTCCGGCGTGCTCCATTATGAAACAAACGGCTTATTTGGAGAGATCGAGCAGCTAGAAGACGGGCGGGCGGCGCGAACGCGATGATATTGGCGCGTGTCCTGTTGAGCCTTGGGTGAGTGGCGGGTGATGTTGATGATGGACAGTCAGGTGTTCTCAGTGATCAAGAGTGAAGCATCGAAAGTGACACATAGGCCGGCAACAGCGAGGACAAGGGATGCTACGATATCATAGTAGGTGATGTTTATTTCTTTAAAAAAAGATAGCGTCAGACATGGGCATCGCGGTGTATTGAGTCAATGTGAACAGATCTCTTACTTCATAATGGTTATTCTTCTCCTATACGTTATCGTTGTACGTCCTCTCGGAAGATGCTGGAACATTGTAGACTCATTATCCGTTCATTCGCAGAGCACCTTCCGGATGGACACTACGCCAGTGAACCTGAGTGCGAAACTGACGCTCACATAGCACATAATGGGGACGGTCATCTTTTTCTCCCCTCAAGACGGTTGGTGTTCGGGCTGCAGGAGACGAAGGCGTCTCATCCTGGTGGGCGGTAGATTGTGTGTCAGGTCGCGTGGTATTTTACGTGAGAGGGACAGTTCAGCGGATGGAAAGCTGTCTGAGTAGTTTATAAAGAAATGGTTTGTTCCTTCGCATTTTTTGTGAGGAGGAAGAGTGGTCAAACCTTAGCCATGCCCCCATGTTGTCTGGCCAACGGACTCACTCTTAAGGGGGAAAAATCACCACCATTTCATTCTTTGGTGCGAATTGTGGGATATCATACAAACGGAACCAAGGTGGGAACGTAAAATCAAAGAAGGGAAGCATACATCATCTTTCTATCGTGCACGGCAACATCTGTTGGGCAAAATGCTCAAATCGAAACACTCCAATTCTCAGTAGGTTGAATCCAGGCCAAAATACAAAGTCGAATCATACTTCTTTTCTTTATATGAGGTAGGATATATCTAGAGGGGACAAAATCAGTACACGTAAACCTGTTAACCAAGAGAGAGCAGGAACTTGCACGCATCAAAAGAGCTCAAATACCAATATGAACAAACACGATCCGCTTCTCCAACGAGACCTCTTCTGCCATCTCCAACACAGCAGCATTCAGAGCCGTAGCCGCATTCTCAAACCCAATCACGGGCTGTCGGAACATTGCCTTGTAAAACGCAGTCACCACCTTGTGTGCAACCGCATCATCCACCCTCCACAATGTCCCGATCACACCATTGAACCCCGCGAATTGCATCCCAGCTGCGAGATGCAGCACCTCGTCCGGAGTCGACGCGTCACCAACTGCCGTATGACAGGCGGACAAGAACGCGAACTCGGAATTCGCGTACCGTTCCTGGATGATCCTCATCAGGGTCAGCTTCCCGTCCCCCATCGCGAACCACGACTCGAATGGCTTCTTGGCGTGCTGGGAACCGTGACAAGCGAGATGAACCCAGCGGTGGTCACGAAACGCCCGTACAGCCCCCTCGATTGAGGCTGCGTCGCCTGTGACGGTCTCGAATATGACAGCCGGAGGAGGAGGCATGCCTGTCTCGTCGCGAATCCTCTGTATTTCATGTTCTACCTGTGGTAGTTCGCTCTGCTTCGTCGCCGTGCTCGGTCTTCCCTGACCTACGGCTACGAACGAAATCGGGTTCGCTGCTCCGGATCCATCCCGGGCCGCCTTCTGAGAACGAATACGATCGTACGCACGAACGAGAGCAGAGAGAGAGGGTGCATAGGACGAAACATATAGATTGACCATGTTCCTTTGTCCGCTTCGATGCAGCCCTGCAGCATGGAATGGCAACTTTGTGAATTTCGACGTCGGGCACCACCAAATGCGTGATCCGAGAGGAAGTTCGATATCGTATTGGAGTGCATCGGCGATTGGTTCTACCACTGTCGACCACAGGTCATGTAACATCACCTTCACCCAGGATTCTCTCCTGTCCCCAAATGCATGCGGGTCTCGTGTGAGCTCTGATAATTGTAGACATAGCTGGTCGATATCAGGGAGTGAGCAAGGAAGGGGGACGTGGATGGGGAGTCCAGTACGGAGGACAATGAGAGCGTCGCAATTGTATTTGGATGCGTTCACGATGATGACTGGTCCAAGTTCGGCAGCCCTTTGAAGGTCCTCGAAAAGAGCAGGTAAGAGGAACCGAGAGAATCCATCTAGACCGCGAATTTTGTCCACAACAGACTGCCATTCGTCCTTCGCTCGCAAGTACGCGTTCGAGTCACCACTTCCTTGCGCATGTCCTCGAAGTTCTTTGCTGAGTCGTGTGAATTTATTACCAAGTGCCCGTTCCAGTTTACCTCGACTTTCTAATTCAGCGAGAGAGATATCAAAGCAGGCTAACTGGCTCCACAGAATTCCTCGACCTTGTTCAAGTAGCTCCATAGCCAATTGAAAGTCATTGTGCTTGATGCCACATGAAAATGCATTATTGACCAGATTGGCTAGCTCTGATTGCATGGTTTCATGTCTAGACTCTAGAGAAGAGTTCAAGGAGGTGAAGTGGTCCAATGCATCCAGCACTGTTTGATATGCCTCTAGGACTGAAGGGTGGTTATACTTTTCTCCATCTCTGACCCATGACTTGGTTGCCTGCAACAGCTGCCAAGAAACTGCTGGTGCACATTTCTTGAGTTGTCTATAGGCCTCAAAGGCCTCATCAAGGGAAGGAGGTAAATGACCAGGCTGTGGTGACTGAAACAAAAGAAAGATAGCTCTAGCTAGTTCTCCAGCAGCATTTGCAAAGGAATAGTGTTGAACTGGATAGGTTGTCAAAGAACCCCTGAGCAATTCAATTGCTCTGGTCAAATCAGCATGAGTCTGTTTTGTGCTGAAGCGGTTCATTAATGAAAATGCAAGATTTTGAAGAGCAAGACCATGGCTCCAATGACCAGGTGGACGCAACTGAAGTTTCTTTTCTTCAAGATCAATAGCTCTGTCCAGGTCAGCTATAGCATATAACTTTTTGTAGCGCAGCCACAAAGATACTGCTAGATTCCCAAGAGCTTCAGCATGGTATGAATTTCCTGGTGGACAGAGATCAAGTCTTTTCTGTTCCATTTCAATAGCTCTGTTGAGGTCTGCTATATTGTTTTGGCTTTCATAACGCCCTGTCAATGATGATGCTAATCTTCCAAGAGCTATTGCATGATGTGGATGATCTGGTGGACACAAGCCAAGTGTTTTCTCATGCATTTCTATTGCCTTGTTTAGGTCTAGTTTGCTTTTTTGAGAATCATAACGCTTCCATAAAAATGTTCCAAGAACTAGAAGAGCATGAGCATGTTTAGGGTGGCCTGATGGACATAGATCAAGTCTTGTTTGAGAGATCTCAATGGCTTTATTGAGATCTGAGATATTGCCTCCTTGAGTATGACAATGGTCAAAAGATATTGCAAGAGAGTTCAAAATGGTGGTATGGCTTTCATGGCCCAAAGGACACAGATCCAACATTGCCAATGCCCCTTCAATTCTTGTTGATAGGCAAGGCAAGTTTTTAAACTCTTCTGAGAATTGCCTCAACTTATTGTCATACTCTCTGAGAGCTGACAGGCAGCTATGACCATCAGGTACAACCTGAGATGCTTATTTGATGAAATGTGAATAAAATTGTTGGATATTACTGACCAATGTGTTGCAAGGCATAGATATCATGTGTAGAGTTGTAGACCCATTAGATAGACCAGGAATATTGCCTTTTTGGATGATTAAAGTCCAAATCAGAGAGGTGTGATTAGAGCTTACATTGCCATCCATCTCTAGACTCTAGCAGGTTGTCCACATTTACAGCTACCTGATCACCCAGTGATTGTTTGTCCCAGCCAGGAGCAAGCTCTGGAAGAGTATATATGCCAAGCCTGATAGATGCAGAAGGAGATGCAGTGCTACAAGCAACAAAAATAATAAATGAAAATGGTACATGTAAGAAATAATACCTACAAGAGGAATGGATGGTTCCATGAGAGTGTTAAACCATCCTGAGATACTTTCGCAGAACATGTGATTTTGGACACATCACCGACTCCAACAGTGACACGAATGTCTTGTTTGGGGAGTGGGGATGATAGAGCCAATCGGGCGACTACATGGCTGTGAGCAAGCAGATACATATGATTTAATTGGTATAGGGATACCTGTAACTTGGAAGGTAACTTGGTCAGATTCGTTGTGACTCATCTCGAGGATATTTGGTACAAGTGCAAATGGGGTGGATTATTGAAATGGAAAAAAAGGTTGAGGTGTCAAAAGGTGTGAGACAACACGGGCTGAGAATATCGGGTACAAGTGCAAGATGAGGATAGGGAAGTCGATGATAGGACGGGTAAGATTTAGCTAAGCACGAGAGATGGAGGTTGGTGATGAAATACTAAGGGGTACAGGAGCGGAGATATCAGGAAACGCAACGCGAAAACTTGGGTGGAAAAAGAACAAACAAATTGGTGACGATGATGGTGTGAACGAGATGCCAATGACCCAAGGACAGAAATGGGTTTCTGGAGAGGCAGGGGTAATCGCTGAGTGACAGAATGTTGGGTACCAGCGATTCGGATGATCAGGGAAGTGGGTCAATTTTTGCTTGAGGCAAACTAGAGCGGCTGACAAGATTACGAGGGAGGATGGACAAGCAAGATGGATCAACAGAATGCGGAAATAAGTGCGCAATGACTAGGACAGAAGAGAGGTCGTTATGGACAGAGGATGGAGTGCGGAGGAAAACCGGGGGCGACCAGTGTAGGGGCGGAAAAAGTGATATGAAATGGCAACCCGGAACTTTGCTGCGGCTTAAGGGGAACAGAAAACACCACAAAAAGACCGGATAAGGTGCAGGATAGAAGAGCAGTAACAGCGGGGAGGGGTAAGACCTCGGTGAAGTGAGACTCGGGGGAAAAGTGGGGGGAAGACGATTGAGCGGGTGGCAAGATCTGGCGAGAGTAAGGTGAGAGACTCAGAAAACAACAGCCCAGAGATGTAAAACGAGGAGAGTAAATGCGAGAAGGACAGGTAGGGTCGATTCGGTGTAGTAGAATGTCTGGGGCCGAAATAGCTCTGTGCAGAGCGAAGGGGGATTCTGCCGGGTGGTAGAATATAGGAAAGGTTTAATGAACGAGACATGGATGAAAAGAAGAAGGTTGAATAACGCGAAAGTCGGTTAACAGGACGGAAGATACTTAGTGCGGACTTACGGGGTCACAGTGAACTGAACTTGCGCCACACTGAAAGGTGAAATTTGGTAGTTTGAGCGTGACCAGGTTTATAAATGACAGTACGACGGGTGATAACGGGGGACTGATTCAGAAACTCACAGGGTGGAGGCAGGTGCGTATCCAAGGGTCAAGGCGGGAGAGCAACCCACCGTGCGACCAAGAAAATAAGATAATTGCGTCAAGTGGGACAATTTAGATAATGGAAAAGAGAAAGACCAACTTGTTTGGTACAGTACTGATACACTAAATCTACACCGAGGAATAAAGAACTATCGGAATCACTGTAACTACCGCCACTGTGGATGCTTTTTTCAATTCAATGTGCTGTAACGAAACTTGCACGTCGTCCTTCACAGAGGGGAGCTAGAGTGTTCGCGAGCCCGTTTCACTCACCATCTCCCCCGCCGTCGGTGGATGTGCATGCATAGAGATGTGGACGTCGATTATAAGTCGGAATACTAGGACAACGGTGGCCTAAGGGACGAAGACGAGGGTGTGGACAAAGTGGACGCGGGCCAACGTCCTCGTGGGTCTAGCAGTGGCGCGGGTGAAGGAGAAACTTGGGATCAATAAAAACGACGTTCCACTGTACCGATAGACCGATTCCTGGCTTAGTTGGCGAGGGCTATGCGTGGGACCAAGCTACCATCCTTAAATCGCTCGCTTGCTAGGCAGTACACTCGCTCCTCGCCTGTTCTATGAATTCAGGCCAGTGCAAACGTTGGAAAAGGAAAACAAGACGGGTAGCTGAAGGAGGACCCTTGGTGCAAGGAGCGGACGATACCCTTCAGATTCTTTAGACAGTGGCTGAACACGAGATCGATGATAACGACTCGGCATCGGCAACTACGGTACGTACAAAACACACGTGTATATTACCCGTTTAGGTCTTTTTTTTCGCACATGTTGCTCACTGCGGTCGAAACCGAAACCGAGCCTCGGTTACTTCCGCCACGTCCTATGACAAGACAGGATCCTTGGTATCCAAGCCAAGGTGGATGCCGGTTTGGTGCTACCACTTGGGCCTGCGATTTGGTAGGTAAATATTTTGGCCCATCACTGAAACCACCCCCCCGCCCTTAGGATAAAACCTGTCATGCTCAACATGCGTGCTTAATCGGTCCAATCTTTACTACACCTTGCGCACATGCAAGTGCGCATGTACAGTTCGAATGTTGTGCCAATGACGTACAAACTGGAACACTTGTCACACAGACAACCTTTTCTTCGTGAATCATACTTTCAAAATTCGCCCATAGCCTTGAGGGTCGCAGGCACATATTGAATGCAGCAGTGCTGCGCATCTGTATATCATGGCGTGCCATTGAAAAACCAGTCGTGGACACAAGCTGAAAATGTGGGGGTCGAGAGAGGGGTATAGTCATGTGTCGCCGTTAGCATCGTGTCCATGGGTGGGTCTGGGGCGGGGAGAACGGTGCCGGAGGTGGATAAAGAAATTGGATAGGGCGCGTATCTTGCAGAGTTTGTGAATTGGACGCGGGGCCTGGTGGGGAAGTGTCGGATGTTTAGTGTCATCGAGGGCGGGGTTAGCCGTGCTGATGATGTGACGGTAGACGGGAGCAGAAGTGCTGGGAGAGGGCGAGGAAGACAATGAGAGGAGAGTGCAGCGAACAGGAATTCGAAAAGACGAGGGAAACGGCTGTATGATCATTTCCAAGGGGGTGCCCTTCGGGCTGCCCGTCGGGCATACTTAGACGGCGCGGACGCCGGTATACAAAACGGTTGGGTGAATAGGTGGGTCTCTGGGTTTCTGTCATCGTCCAAGGTCAACTCGTTGACGGCATAGCACAGTGCGATACGCACGTGTTGGTAGAACAAGTGTCAGGTCTTGTGTTGCAAATCTCGGGCGAGAGGTGGGTGGTTGCGGTACATGGTTCTGGTTGTAGCCCCTGTTGCGCGGGGAGGCCGGTTCTCGAGACGCTCTCGATCTCTCCGGACAAGCGGTCCGCTTCTAATCTGAGCACACCACGAATCTCTGACGCCCGCCGTCACAACCAATTGCTGGATTTCTTGGAGGGGCCGCTAGTAACATATCAGGTGCGACAGTATTTTGTACGGCCCCCTTGTGCGCGAGCCGTGTTCGGCGGACAACTCACTCGCTGACGGTATTATCCATACCAGGCAACGCGTCTTCTTCCTTGACTCCAATCTGCAGACGATGAGAAAAAGAGCGGCCGCCGTCGAACCCGAAGCACGGGGATCGCATTGCGAACGCGACGAGTTGTGTGCGTGTATTCTTACACCGTGAGTGTGGTGGGTGGTGAAGCTTGATGGTGGACCATAAGGTGTTCTCGACGATGAACATGAAGGTTGGAGAACGCTCCATGGGCTGGCGGTAGCGAGCACAGGATGCTGCGACATTGTAGCAGGTAAATTTAAAAAAATAGCGTCAGACATGGGCCTGATAACATTGTTAATTCCCTATATTTTACGTCCCATTGGACAACGCTCACACCCAAACGCGCTAATATATCATCCAGTATCCTCGAAGCGTCTTTCGAAGGAATATCCCGTAAGCGTACTGGGGTGCGAAATCGACGCTCGAACAGCATATAAAGGGGACGATCGTTTTCGCGCTCCTCTCTCCGCACCATCCGCCGGACCATCCCTCTTACATTAAAACGCCGGATAGGCTACCCGCTGCACAATCTGCTGTTCTCTGGAATGTAATGTGCTCGTCTCCTGCAACGCGGTCACCAAGCACGTGGTGAGGCGCCAGCATCGAATGCTGTCCGGATGGCTCGTGAAGAAATCGTTTCATTCTTGCCCACATTTTTCGGGGGGTGAAAGGCGAAACATCCGCATTGCATGGCGAAAGTCACCGTCGAGATCGGGGGATAAGAATTGACAGAACGGAATAGAGCGGCAGAGCGTGCCGAGAAATCGGTGCAAAAAGTCGTCGAGTCTCAAACAGATTTTCAAGGGGAAAAAAATCACAACTACTTCGCCCATTTAGTCGAAATCTGAGGTATTTTACAAATGTAACCAAGATATATCAGGAAGGGAAAGAAGGGAGGCATATGTATTTCTGTATCGTACACAGCAACGTCTGTCAAACAAAAAGCTCAAACTCAAACACTGGTCAGTCTCGGTAAATGGAACTAAAGATATGTAGTACAAAATTGAAACATATTTTTGTTTTCTTTGGGTAGAGGGGAAAGATGTCTTGCGGGATGAAATCAGTAAACACGATCCCATGTACCGGACGATAGCGGGGCGGGACCTTACATGAGAACTCAGGCCTTAGGCACCAATATGAACAAACACGATTCGCTTCTCCAACGACACCTCCTCGGCCATCTCCATCACAGCAGCATTCAGAGCCGCAGCCGCATTCTCAAACCCAATCACAGGCTGTCTGAACATCTCCTTGTAAAACGCAGTCACTACCTTGTGTGCAACCGCATCATCCACCCTCCACAGTGTCCCAATCACCCCATTAAACCCCGCAAATTGCATCCCAGCCGCGAGATGCAGCACCTCGTCCGGGGTCGATGCGTCCCCCACCGCGGTATGACAGGCCGACAAGAACGCGAATTCTGAATTCGTGTATCGTTCCTGGATGATCCTCATCAGGGTCAGCTTCCCGTCCCCCATCGCGAACCACGACTCGAAAGGCTTCTCGGCGTGCTGGGAACCGTGACAGGCGAGGTGAACCCAACGATGGTCTCGAAATGCCCGTACAGCCCCCTCGATTGAGGCTGCGTCGCCTGTGACGGTCTCGAATATGACAGCCGGAGGAGGAGGCATGCCTGTCTCGTCGCGAATCCTCTGTATTTCATGTTCTACCTGTGGTAGTTCGCTCTGCTTCGTCGCCGTGCTCGGTCTTCCCTGACCTACGGCTACGAACGAAATCGGATATGCCACTCCAGATGCATTCCGGGCTGCCTTCTGAGAACGAATACGGTCATACGCACGAACAAGCGCAGAGAGAGAAGGTGCGTAGGATGAAATATATAGATTGAGCATGTTCCTTTGGCCGCTTCGATGCAACCCTGCAGCATGGAACGGCAACTTTGTGAATTTCGACGTCGGACACCACCAAATGCGCGATCCGAGAGGAAGCTCGATTTCGTATTGGAGTGCATCGGCAATCGGTTCGACCACTGTCGACCATAGATCATGCAACATCACCTTCACCCAGGACTCTCTTCTGTCCCCAAATGCATGTGGGTCTCGTGTGAGCTCTGATAACTGGAGACACAACTGATCGATATCAGGGAGTGAGCAAGGAAGGGGAACGTGGATGGGAAGTCCAGTGCGGAGGACAATGAGAGCGTCGCAGTTGTATTTGGACGCGTTCACCATGATAACTGGTCCGAGTTCGGCGGCCCTTTGAAGGTCCTCGAAAAGAGGAGGTAAGAGAAATCTCGAGAATCCGTCTAGACCACGAATTTCGTCTACGACAGACTGCCATTCGTCCTTCGCTCGCCAGTATGCATTCGAATCACCACTTCCTTGTGCATGTCCTCGAAGGTCTTTGCTGAGTCGTGTGAATTTATTCCCGAGTTCACGCCCCAGGTTCTGACTCTCCAGCGCGGCGACAGAGATATCGAAGCGGGCTAATTGGTTCCACAGAATTCCTCGACCTTGTTCAAGCAACTCCACAGCCATTTGAAGTTCATTATGCCTGATGCCACAGGAGAATGCATCATTCACTAGATTGGCCAGTTCTGTCTGCATGAATTCATGCCTAGACTCTAGGGAAGAGCTTAGGGAGGTGAAGTGGTCCAATGCATCAAGTACTGTTTGGTAAGCCTCTAGAACTGAAGAATGGTTGTACTTTTCACCATCCCTGGCCCATGCCTTGGTTGCCTTCAACAGCTGCCATGAAACTGCTGGTCCACATTTCTTCAGCTGCCCATAGACTTCAAAAACCTCATGAAGAGAAGGAGCTGGATGAACAGGTTGTGGTGACTCAAACAGAAGAAGGAGTGTTTTGGCTAGTTCCAAAGTAATATTTGCAAATTGAGAGTGCTGAACTGGATACACTGTCAAACCACTCCTGAACAATTGGATTGCTCTAGTTAGATCATTGTAGATCTTCTTTGCCTTGAAGCGATCCTTCAAAGAAAATGCAAGATTTTGAAGAGCAAGGCCATGACTCCGGTGACCAGGAGGACAGAGCTGAAGTTTTCTTTCCTCAAGATCAATAGTTCTATCCAAGTCAGCCATATCATGTAACCTTCCATAACGTTGCCATAGAGACACTGCAAGATTTCCAAGTGCTTCAATATGGTATGAATCTCCTGGTGGACAGAGATCAAGTCTCTCCTGTTCCATTTCAATGGCCTTGTTCAGATCAACTATATTTCTTTGACTTTCATGACGTTTTGTTAGTGATGCTGCTAATCTTCCAAGAGCTATTGGATAGTCTGAATGGCCAAATGGACATAAAGCAAGTGCTTTCTCATGCATTTCTATAGCCATGTTCAAGTCTGCCTGATTCTTTTGAACATCGTAGCGCTTTCTTAAGAATGTTCCAAGAGTTCGAAGAGATTTAGCATGCTTAGGATGATTTGATGGACATAGATCAAGTCTCATCTGAGATATCTCAATAGCTTTATTGAGATCTAAGATATTGCCTCCTTGAGTATGACAGCGGTTGAAAGATATTGCAAGAGTGTTCAAAATGGATATATGGTATTCATGGCCCAAAGGGCAGAGATCCAGCATTGCCAGTGCCCCCTCAATTTTTGTTGATAGACAAGGCAGGTTTTTGTATTCCCATGAGAATTGCCATAGCCTTTCATCATACCTTCTGAGTGCTGAAAGACAGTTATGACCATCAGAAACAACCTGAAATGCTTATTAACAAAATATGAGTGAAATTATACATTTGTACTGACCAATGCATCACAGGGTGTACATGCCATGTGCAGAGTTGCAGGCCTATTAGATAGTCCAGGAATATTACCTTTTTATGTGATCAACATCCAAATCAGAGAGGTGAAATTAGAGCTTACATTGCCATCCATCTCTAGACTCTAGTAGGCTGGTTAGATTTACAGCTACCTGATCACCCAGTGACTGTTTGTCCCAGCCAGGAGCAAGCTCTGGAAGAGCATATATGCCAAGTTTAATGGATATGGAGGGAGATGTGGTGCTATTGGTCACAAAAATAATAAATGAAAATGTTACGTGTAAAGAATAATACCTACAAGAGAAAAGGATGGTTCCATGAGAGCGCCAAACCATCCTGAGATACTTTCGCAGAACATGTGATTTTGGACACATCCCCGACTCCAACAGTGACGCGGACGTCTTGTTTGGGGAGTGGGGACGACAGAGTCAATCGAACGACTACACGGCCATGAGCGAGCAGATACATATCGCTCAATTGGGATAGGCATACCCGTGACTTGAAAGGTAACTTGGTCAGATTCATTGTGGCTCATCTTGAGAATATTTGGATAGAAGTTGAAATGAGATAGGCGATTGAAATGGAAAAAGAGGCTGAGAAGTGAGGGATCACGAGGGACAATGAATATCGGTATTTCAGACGGTCTGGACAGGGCAGGTAAACAGTAGTTTGAGACGAGCCAGGGAAATAAGATCACGAAGATGGGTGGACGGGCAAGGTGAATGACGGATCGACAGCGATAAAGGACAAACGTGAGAAGGACAACAGGCTAGTGGAAAACGGATTGGAGAAAGGGCAGATAGAAGCTGAGAGGGAGAAGGCAGTGCAGAGGAAGGTTGGAAGCGACTAACGTAGCAAGGTAAGTAATTGGAGGAAAGGCGGGAATTTGACGTGACCTACGGAAGACAGGAAAGACTGCAGAACGATCGCGGGGAGACAAGACTTCCGGGTCAAATGAACTGAAGCCCGGTGGTGCAACGGATGAGAGGAAAGACAAAAGGATAAGCAGGCAAGTGGCAAGATTGGCAGGAGTGGGGTGAGACTCGAGGAGGCAGAAATTTTGTAAGGGGTGGGAAGGGAGGGGATGTCAGTGTACCGAAATGTCCGGAGCCGAAATGGCCGTCCACAGAGGGAAGGGGAATTTTGAAGGACGGTAGAAGATGTTAACTATTTGGTGAATTGAATGTGGATGAAAAGACAAGGGCTGAATGCCACGAAAGATGATCAACAAAGTCGAAGATATTTAATGTAAACTCACGGGTGGTGACTGGCGACGGACAAGCTACACAAGTTGAGGTTGCGCTGACTTGTGCTGAACGGGAATTTGAGCGTGGAAGAAACTGGGCTAGAAAAGATGATGCGATGATATGTCGTGTGGATAGTGAGACAACTGATCAGCAATCTTAAGAGTGGATGCGAATGTAAAACGAGCAAGCAAATCTTCAATCATGTGACGATGAAGATAAGATAAGATAAGAAGGGAGGAATGCATGCTGCATTCATTTGTTTGGCGTAATACCAGTATGCTAAGACTATACAGAAGGATGGAGAGCTAGAAGTGTTGCTACTGTGAATGCCAGCAATACAGCAGCCCCAAAGGTACGCGTGCCAGACGCGCTGATCTACTTCCCGTATGATCATCTCTCGCAAGATCGGCAGCAATACAGCAGTCACTTTTCGTGATAAAAGATCTGTAGACAGGAATACAATGAATATTGTGCTGGAAAGTATATGAGGAAATAAATGTGAGAACAACTGGGTGGGAGGTCCGTGAGCGTACTTCATTGGACGATGATGAGATGACATTTGGATGCCACCAAGCCACCGCGTTGGACTAGAACGGTGTTTATTAGAAGGAGCGGTGCATCTTGTAACACGGGATGACCAACACATCCAGGTCAGTCGTCCAGCCGGTTTTCAAGACCAAGATGCGCACTATACCAGACTGGTATCCCTATCTCAATGGCCGTGATCTGTCTGATTGTTGCATCCCCAAGAGCCACTCATGGTCTGGTTAATTACATAAACCGACCCCAGTTGCGCCATGGATGCACGTGACGAGTACGAGCACATATAGACAAGGGAAGGGAGGTGAGAAAGGAAGTGTGGGTGTCGACATCAAGTATAGCCATGTTTCGCCGTTAACATTGTGTTCGTGGGTGGATCTGGAGCGGGGAGAGCAATTGATGGGGGGGAAGCCGGATATGGAGAAAAAAGTTAGAAGGGGCACAGATCTATTGGATGCAGGACTTGGTGAGGGAATGTCGGATGTTTGAGGTCACTAAGGGTGGGTTGGCCATGCCGATAATATTGATGGATGGCGGATGAAGGCAGAAGGGTTGGGAGATCGCGGGGAAGACAGTAGGAAGAGGATGCAGGCGAGAGGAATTTGAGGGAAACGGCTTTGTGATGTTTTCCCACGGAGGCATCCTTCAGGTTCGGTTGGTTGCTTGTCGAGCTGACCTAGACGTCGCGGACGATGGTATACACAATGGCTGGGCGAACAGATGAGTCTCGTAGTTTCTGTCATCGTTCAAGGTCAACACGTTGACAGCGTAGCACAGCGCAATACATACGTGCTTTGTGAATACGTTTCGGGTCTTGTGTTGCAAATCTCAGGAATGAGGGTAGCTTCTGTTGAATAGGGCCCCGTTTTTTGGGTTCAACATCAAGCCGCTCTTTTTCTCATAGTCTGCGAATCAGAGTCGAGGCACCAGTTCCGCCATGTCCTATTCTCACTTACCTTGCTCTCTTAGTCAACTCGATGCATCTGGGCCTTTCCCCTTGCTATCTGCATGGCACGATCCTCGTATAATTGGTATTGCAAACTTTATAAACGTTCTCGCTACCTTCAAGGGTGTCCAAATTGAGGTACTGGAAGGTATCAAGACTGGCTTCATTGCACATGGCGCAAGTCTCGCTACCTACTATTTGGGTCTGCAATTTGGAGTCGTCGCAGGTAATTATATTGGCTCGGACATGCCATCACCGAAACTATCCCTCTCGCCCTTGAGACAAAACATGATATGCTCAACGTGCGTGCTCACGCGGCTCAATTCCCACTGCACCTTGAGCACATGCAAGTGCGTACGTACAGCTTGGATGTTATGCTAATGGCACACAAACTGTGGCACATGTTTCACCGATGACATTTTTTAGCGGACCACATGTTGGGAGAGATCGAGCGTCTCGAGAACTTGGGAGTGATACAGACGGATCGCATTTTGGTGCGTGTCTTGTTGCACCACTAGTGTTGGTTGAATAATAATGTGGGTGATGGACGATTAGGAGTCCTTAACGGTGAAGAATGAAGACTCGGAAGCGATACATGTGGTGGAGACAGCGATGCTGCGACATTGATGAAGTAATTTTATTTTGGGTCGCGTAGCTGGTGATTTGCGCGCGGGATGTCCAGAAGATGATGTGGAGACGGAGCTAGCATTCAAAACTGTCCTAGTAGTTTATCATAAAGAAAGGTTTGTTTCTTAGTTTTGGGGAGAGTAGAGGGTAGATAGAACCAATGGGGAAAGAATTTATCATGCGTCAAGCCTAGACCAGGCAGTCCAAGCGATCGTCAACTTGCGAAAAAATGAAGATCCCAAAGCATCAATCATGATGACTTTCAACTACTACAAATCAGCAAGTGATTTCGAGCAAGGTGCTCAAAACTACTATTTTACGAATTTCGTCGTCCCTCTTAGTTATCTGCCGGAGTCCCTCTCATTTGTTGAAGCTGTCTTGAAGGGGTCTCACAATCTCTTTTCTAACCTGTGCATCCCTGACGTTCACATTCCAATGTAGCGTTGTGGCGAACACTTCGATGGGTAGGTAGGCATTCAGTATTCAACCTTTTATCTCAACACATTTGGGGCACAACTCGACATTGATGGCCTACCCACCTGACCGCAGCAGACCGTTCTCCCCGGTCAGTTAAGAGACTACTCATTCAGTAATATCGTCAAGTTCACGCTCCTCGCATAAAACGTTCCGCAACGTTACGATGATACCCGCAAAATGTAAGCAACCAGTGAGAAATTCCGCCCGCACACACCGGCATCAGCTCTTGCGATCGGGGCGGAGTGCCGAGCTGCCGATGCCGCTCGTCAGCCTTCACGCGCCTTATCCGTAAGCCGCCGGAACGACCCCGTCATCCTGGGAAACCCCCTCCGAATGTTCGGCGAGCACCTTTTGGCGTGTGTTGTGTGCTACTTTTCGTTAGGCGACGAGAACGCGGATGTCTTGGATCTCGGCATCCATCTTGGGAGACAGAGTGGGCGAACGGCGGATCATTGGGGCAGACTTCGGGATTGGTTTGGTTTAAATGGTTGCCAATTTAGCGGTGATTCAGAATTCAAAGCGCGCGGGTGAATGGATAAAGGAGATGACCCTTTAGTTGTTTGTGTGGACGCAACGTAAACAAGTTTTCAGTTCTGATTGATTGATTGTTACTGGAGTTGGTTATTTGCCATTTGTATGTGTTGTGTGTGTGCAACAGTCACCATTCATAAAAGGATATTTCTTTCCATATCGAAAAAAGAGTCAGCCAATTTACAAAGTAACCTCACAAGTGAGTTAAATTACCCTTCGTCACCAGTACCGCACTAACAAATTGGACCCCCACAAGACGTTTGGGATGTGCAACCAATTCACCTCCATGAATTTATTATCCTATGGCCATTTCAGCTGGTTATTCGGCTGCCAGCTAGTAGTGGGCTACAACGGGATCCGAAAAATTTGCGGCCTCACCGTACTTTATTGATAAACAATGAGATTTAGTGAACCTTATCGTTCGGGTTGCAACCAACTCTGAGATTTTGGAGTTCATATCCAAGATCATAACAGCAAAGCATTGATCGAAATTACCCTTTTTCCGTCCAACCTGAGCCCTTGAAATGGTGCATCACAAGCTGACTTCTATTGTCCTTTTTTTAGGCAAGTTTCCCTTCGTTTGCTACAGTTGAATTACATAAACCCTGATCTTTCTCGTAATCCCTAGTCCACACACTTGCTTCGTGCATAGGTTCATATCGGACCCCAACCTTGATAAACCTACCGGGTGAGAAAACGGGCCTTTCTCAGCCTCAATGGCTCTCTCTTTCAGTTCCATGGCATCCTTGACCCTTGCGGTCAATTCAATTCTTGGTGGTATTATACAGATAGTGTCCCCCACGCACCAGTTGTCATTCAGTGAAACTTGTCAACAAATTTCAAATGCTGTTTCGACTGCATCAACAGTCTACTACCCTGGTTCGTTGTTTTCGCCTGCGGAATTGTTGAGCCCACCACTAAATATATTATTTGTTGTAGGATCGCAGGAGTACGAAAAAGACATCAGTCACTGGCTAGTGTCCTCAGCCCAGTTTTCCATGTGCTCGTTTGAGCCTGGTACAGTAGAAGATGTCGGCGTAGCGGTAGGCACGCATACCTACTGACCATGTCTCTTTGTCGACCGGATTATGTTTTAGCTACAAATCCTTGGTAGGAAGAGAACCCCCTTTGCGGTCTGTTCTCTACCGAGCTTTCTATCGTATATATGAACACGAGGCAATGTAGGTCAAGGGTGGAGGACACTCCACCAATCCAGGATTTTCGTCTAGCCCAGGAGTTCAGATTGCGATGTCGAGATTCTCCGAGGTTATTTACGATCCCTCAACAGAGACTGTCAAGATAGGAGCAGGCCAGATCTGGGATGAAGTTTATGCTGCTTTGGAGCCCTACGGAAGGAACGTCGTGGGGGGACGACTACCCGGAGTAGGTGTTGCAGGATATACTCTCGGAGGGGGTATGTTAGGGCTTGTCTGACCCAGCGATACACTGAGGATAGCAACAGGCTACTTGTGGCTTACAAACCAATATGGGTTAACGATTGACAATGTCCACGCATTTGAGCTTGTGACGCCTAATGGAACAGTTATCAACGTAACGGCGTCGTCGAGTCCTGACTTGTTCTTTGCTCTCAGAGTACGTGATTCAGAGCCGACTGTAACTCATGGATTCATTGGTTGGTTTGCAGGGCGGGGGAAATAACTTCGTGTGTACAGTCTCTGGCAATGACGCCTCACTAATAAATTGCAGGGTATCGTGACTAGATTCACATTGAAGACATATCCACAGGCGCACGTCTGGGTAAGTATGCGCATATTCACCAGATATTCTAATCCATAGTGTACATAGGGTGGTACATTGGTTTATGGGACACGATACCTGGACCGGGTGATGAAAGCAACTGCGAATTTTGCAGCAAATAACGATGATCCCAAGGCAGCGATAATAATGGTATTCAACCATCTCGAGGAGGTAAGTCCGTCTGAACAATGTCTTTCATGTAAAAACACCTATAATCCTTCCCATTTAGCCGTTTGGGGTTTTATGGTTCTTTTACGACGCACCAAGAAAACCGGTCGGGGTCTTTGACGATTTTTTGGCGATTCCATGTATGGGAGAACCTTCGGTACAACCCTTTTCTGTGTTTGTGAAATCTCTTGCCCCAAAAGTCGAAGACGATAATGCTCGGTAGGTTGGTATCTCGTCAAAAGGGTATAGTAACGGATGCAAATACACCTCAAGAGGGATTTTCGCCACAGTGTCTACAACGAGTATTTCTGAATCCCTCCTCAAGACTCTTGCGAATCAGTCCTATGTGAGCAAGATTTATAATGCTTTTTTTGTTGATTGTATGCTGGTGATGTTGATTAATAATGCCAATCTAGCACTGGAGAGAGCGCCTCGGCGGATCAGTGCCCGTGATTTCATTCAGCGTACAACCTTTTCTTCCGACACTTTTCGAACACAACACCTCACCATCGGCATACCCGCCAGACCGAGCACAAGGATTTCTCCCACTTAGTTTTTACTTTGGATGGCGGTCATCTGAAGTCGACGAGATCTCTTATGATGCAATACGGACCAACACACAAGTGATAAAAGAGCATATTGCCCACCTCGAAAACCTCGAGGACGGACAGAAAAACGCGACTCTTGCTGTGTACCCTAACTATGCCATTTTCGACACGCCGCTGGTCGACATGTATGGGGCAAACATACCAAGGTTGCGGGCGATTCACGCCGAAGTAGATCCGCAGAACGTGATGGGTCATGCTGGTGGTTTCAAATTCTGATTTTATTCCTCTTCTTCCCATTCTCAGACGTTTTCTGTTCTCTTCCTTATCGTCATAGCAATGAGTAGGGTAAATTTTCTAGTTGATACGGCTTAACAGACCCGGGGGTCTGGCCAACTTTGCTTTCGGGTGCGACGCCACAGCCGATCAATCTTCGATAATCATTCTGATCCTGAGCGGCCAGAACGCCAACAAGCGATGGCGCGAGCTCAATACTACCGACCACTTTGTGTTCAACTTGGTGAGATCTCTACTTCAATACTGGGAAATCATCGTTTGGGCATTTAGTAGGATGATTTTCACTCCTGTCTGGCCATCGTTGAATCTCATAAACGAGCACGGCATGTCAAAGAATGCGACTATGTCTTCGTTCATCCCTTTTGAATGAATCAATGACACCTCGGGACAACACAGTGTACTTATTCCGAGGCCTGGCACGCGGGAACCCGGCATGATTATTTTATTGGAAAAACACCCGTCTGGCTTAAACTCACAGAATTGGTCTCCCTCTGCGACACCCGGGTTTGGAGGCTCCATTTTATCGGCTGATCGATACTTGGATCGGGAGGATTACATTTCTGGTCATGGTAGCTATGTATCGGCAAAACGGTCGGACGGCTCCGGTGAGTCCCACCTGGGCATAGTCTAGTGGGTGGCCAGACGGCTAGGAGGTTTCCGGGGCGAGACAGCGGCGAAGTGCCACTGCCGCATGCGGTGTGATTGTGATGAAGAGCCTGTTGATGGTCGGTTCTTCCAAATTATTTCGGTTCCTCCGATGACGGGTCGGTTAAGCAGCGTTGCAAAGCAACGCAGATCTCCGCGAGCCTCGCGGTGTTACGATCAACGCAGGATTCCCATAGACCGAAGATGCTTATGGCGTAAAGTCGGGGATGGCGGAAGTGGCGACTCGTGAGCAATGGCGTGCGGGCGACTGCGCGGGTCACTCATTGCAGCGTAGCGGATGAACTGATGACTTGCATACTTGGACGCGGGGAATGCAACGGTGGAGCAGAGGGTGATTGCGAACGGGGTGTTTGGGGGCGTTGAATGAGGCTTGAAAAAATTGTTCCAATTTCCGATAATAGTAGTGATGGAATGAGATTTAGAACTGGACCTGTGGGTTGACGTATTTTGAGCTGTGCGACTACATTGACGGTACGAGCGATTGGCGTGTTGTTCGCAGAGATGACCGTCGGTTTTTTATTTCCTTCTCGTTCATGCTCACCGCGCGGGTGAACACAAGTGCGGGGTGTTTGAGCCCAAACTAAATAGTTGGCAAACCTATGAAAAGAGGGAACTATGAAGCTTGGCTGGATATTCAGTACCTCCTCGACGTCGTAATAATACAAGCGTCCTGGACCCTCCTTTGCACAGCTTGTCTCGACCAGCCAGCAGTCGAACGTTCACATCACAATATTGAGCGCTAGCATAGAATCGGTCTATGTTATGTCCAAAAAACTGTTCTAACTTTGTCGCATCAAAACTTGAATGCTGTCTTTCCATCAAGGTATGTTACGTCCTATTGCCTAACTCTTCACTACTGTACATCGATCGCGCTGAGACATCCGGGGCGCAACGGAAAATGAGGAGTTTGTTCTTGAGGCCATAGCCCCAAAAAACATATCTCCTGTCGGCCACGTTAGGAGTCAACCCACTCGGTATCGACGTGGTCAATGACTTACCTCGAAACCGCAGCCCGGTTCGCACTTGGCCCACACACTCCAATCCAGCCATGCCATGAGCTTGTTTAGATCCTCTCTCCATGCGTTCCAGACTCGCTTTACCTCCCCAATGTCAGGGAATGCATTGGAATTTACTGACGAATCAATTCCTGCGTAGACCCCAGCGGTCCACATCCTCGTCAAGACTCGACAAATCTCTCGGACGGTACCTCTGATAGCCTGGAGAAGTAGTTTCTCCGACTCTGTCATCGCTTCTATCTCGGATTCCACCCAGCGTGTATGGATCGTGGCACACTGGATGTAAATAGGCGCCGCCCACTCCAGCGCCATCCCGTCCAGGGAATCTACCGGCGGAACAGCTGAGACCGACAAGTATGGTGTCAACATGATTCTCAGCTGCATCTGTGTCTTCCTCGCAAGATCCAGGATGTGGTCTGGGCTGGTCACAGTTATGTTCAAGAGATGGCGTACCACATCGAGCTGTTCGGCATATTTGTCCACGACAATCTGAATGAGCGTTCTCCAGTCGAGACCGCTGGACAAACCGGGGGGTCGGGTTAGCACTGCCTCCAACCTCGCCACCGCAGTGGATAGATCTTCCTTGGATATGTCTTTCACGCGGTGCTCTGCCCTCGTCTGACTGGCTCGAACGGCGACAAGCGAGGGTGCGAGTTGAGTGTCGTAGAAAGAGACTAAACCAGATAGGTCGAGCTGGATGCGTGTCTCCCCGGGAAAATGGTTGTGTCGGGCACCGGCACGCCAGGATTCAAGGTGGACACGCTGTTCTGCACAAAGAATCTTCAGTTTTCGCCCAGAGAATCAGATATCTAACGACGCACTGAAACCTGTCTCTATACCATATCGGCTCGTTGTGTTCGCAAACGAAACGATGTCCGTGCCAGAAGTAAAATCACAGAGCATGATCTCGCTACGATTCCTACAGTAAGGCTGAGGACATGAGTGAAGCGATTACCTACAATGCCATTTCCGTTCTGTAATATGGTCAAGCTAAATATGTCTTCAGGAAGGGAGCACTCACCTCACGAAGCCATCCACATTCAAATGCTTTCCCCAATTACAAAGGGCTTCTATCCGCTCTCTTTCGTCGAATATTCTTTCAGGGTTCGACTCCCCCCATGCGAGAAGATCTTGTGTGTCCTGCGTGCCATATGGAACTTTAAAAGCGCTCATGCCATCGAAATAGACCACTTTGAGAGGACGAGTGGTGACGAGTGTCAAGAACCAGCATGACGTTCCCACTACTGTGCCCACAGACCCTCTGCAAAGCCTGCCACAGCAAAAATATGCATGGGTGGGATCCATTGCAATCCAATCTGGCACCTCTGGAACTCGGCTATCACTTCTAGCATGATGGAGAAGCGTTCCCTTTGGAACAATACCTGGGACAACATTATGACCTATGGTGGGAATGTGAGGACCGTTGGGCGAAGGATGCGTGCGTATGACGCGTACCACAAGGCGTCCGGGTACTGCCCCAGTGTTGGAGCAGCGAGCACGCCGTGTCAAATACGAGGTGGTCAGTCAAGTTGGGGTTTGGACTTTCGTCGATGTTCCATTTCATGGGATCATAGTCGCCGAGAGCGACAGTGCGTTCAGAAAAGCTAGACCCCAGTGGTACCTGGGCATTCTGAGTTGCGAGCACTATAGAGAGGAGTGATGCGATAAGACTGGCGAGGGCTGTACGAAGAGTGAACATTTCGAGCAAACGGCAGAGTTGCCAGCGGGCTAGAAATGACTCATTTACCAGAGCCGTCATAAGTTCGACGGGTGCAGTTGTGGTGATTACTCTTTAGTTCTTGACACCCGAGCTCATTTGGCAATCCATAGCCTAAGATTAAAACCTACCCGATGAAGCCTGCTACTAACCGGGGAACGGAGATAGGTGTATATGTGCACCATTCAGCATTCGGGAGCCGTATAGAAGCTTTCGGAGTTTGACTGTCATTTGGAGTCGGGACAACTCACAAACCCCGGCAGAAGGAGCTCACAGTAAATTGGCGTAGATCAGCAAGAGTCATTACTAAGTAGGGCGGGGCAGCTCTGGAAGGGGGCTCTCAGTCCGAGAAGGTGGTGCTGAAGAAGCAGAGAACACACCAGGAATTTTACAAAAATCTATTTCGACTAATTTCAACTAATCTCAGCTACTTTTGACTAATTTTGACTAATCCCACTCAAAATTAGCTACAATTAGCCGACATTAGCTGAAATTAAAGTAGATGAAATTAGATTTTTGTAAATTCCTGATGCAGTTGGGACTGTAACATAGTTTTACACTCGGCGCTGTGAAATCTTCGTGTCCGGGTCCACTCGCGTTACTAAGTTGGCTTCACTCTTGCAGGTTTCTTGCAAACGACCCGAACAACTCGGAGCCGAAGTCCACCATTGGGTCACTCAGCATGCCTATTGATATTGTTACATGCAGCATGCGTCGACGCTGCCAGTTCGTCATCGTAGAGCACGCTTTTTTCTCAGTCGCTCTACTTGTACTACGACTGAGGTACGTGCTCTGCCCTACTCTAGATGTACCCTGACTGATTCACCATTAGTCTAATGTTCATTACCATCTGCATGGCAAGATCCTGATAAAACTAGTACTGCAAATTTCACATACCCTGCTACCCGCGAGGGTGTCCAAATTGAGGTACCTGAAGGTGTCTGATTGCACACGGCGTAAGTCGCTGCTAGCATTTGTATCTGCGATTTGAATTTGTCGTAAGGGCGTACTTCAGGTCCGGATGCTCTATCAATGGAGTCGTCCCTCTCGTCCTTGGGATGAAATCTGAGATGCCCAACATGCGAACTGACTCAGCTAAATTCCCATTGCACTTTCGGCACGTGCAAGCACGTACATACAGTTCAAATGGTATACTAACCGAATACAAACTGGGGCACTTGTTACACCAATGACGTCTGTAGCGGCCCGCTTGTTGGGAGAGATCGAGGGTCTCGAGAACTGGCGAGTGATAGAGCCGGATCACATCTCGAACGTGACGAGTTTGGTGGGCATCTTGCTGAGCTGAGTGTGGGGTGATGGCCAATCAGGAGCCCTTCAGGGTGAAGAATGAAGACTCGAAAGTGACACACGTGTCGGCGACGGCGAAGGCGGGGGATGCGGGGACATTGAAGACATAATTTCATGGTTGGTGTTTGATGGGCAGGATGTCCAGCAGACACCATGGAGACGGAGCCAGCGTTGAAAACTGTCCAAGTGGTTTATAAAGAGAGGATTTGTTTCACATTTTTGAGGGGGAGCCAAGGTTAGATGAAACGCAAGGGGACTGCCGTTCCATTCTTTGGTACAAAATCTGGGATGTAATACAACTGGAACCAAGGCACATCTGGGAACGAAAGAAGGGGATCATACATGATTTCTGTATCGTACACAACAACACCTGTCAAAGGAAAGGCTCAAATCCGAACACTGACCGGCTCTTGGTAGATCCAATCCGAGGTATTCATACAACATATCTAGAGGGAAAAAAATCAGTAAACACAAATATGTGAGCCAGAGTAGGAACTTGCACACATCCGAAGAGCTCAAACACCGATATGAACAAACACGATCCGCTTCTCCAACGACACCTCCTCAGCCATCTCCAACACTGCAGCATTCAGCGCCGCAGCCGCGTTCTCAAACCCAATCACGGGCTGTCGGAACATCTCCTTGTAAAACGCAGTCACTACCTTGTGCGCAACCGCATCATCCACCCTCCACAATGTCCCGATCACCCCGTTAAACCCCGCAAACTGCATCCCAGCCGCGAGATGAAGCACCTCGTCTGGGGTCGATGCGTCACCGACCGCAGTATGACAGGCAGACAAGAACGCGAACTCGGAATTCGTGCATCGTTCCTGGATGATCCTCATCAGGGTTAGTTTCCCATCCCCCATCGCGAACCACGATTCGAAAGGCTTTTCGGCGTGCTGTGAGCCGTGACAAGCAAGATGGACCCAGCGGTGGTCGCGAAACGCCCGTACGGCACCATCGATCGACGCTGCATCGCCCGTGACGGTCTCGAATGTGACGGCCGGAGGAGGAGGCATGCCCGTCTCGTCGCGAATTCTCTGAATTTCGTGTTCCACTTGTGGGAGCTCGCTCTGCTTTGTCGCAGTGCTCGGTCTCCCTTGACCTACCGCCACGAACAAAATCGGGGTCGCTACTCCGGACGCATTCCGGGCTGCCTTCTGATAACGAATACGATCGTGGGCACGAACGAGAGCAGAGAGAGAGGGGGCATAGGATGAAACATAGAGATTAAGCATGTTCCTTTGTCCACTTCGGTGCAACCCTGCAGCGTGGAACGGCAGCTTCGTGAATTTAGACGTCGGACACCACCAAATGCGCGATCCGAGAGGAAGTTCGATATCGTATTGGAGTGCATCCGCAATCGGTTCGACCACTGTCGACCACAGGTCATGTAACATCACCTTCACCCAGGATTCTCTCCTGTCCCCGAAAGCATGTGGGTCTCGTGTCAGTTCCGATAATTGGAGACATAGCTGGTCGATATCAGGGAGTGAACAAGGAAGGGCAACGTGAACGGGAAGTCCAGTGGGGAGGACAATGAGAGCGTCGCAATTGTATTTGGATGCGTTCACGATAATGACCGGTCCGAATTCGGCGGCCTTTTGGAGACCCTCGAAAAGGGGAGGCAAGAGGAATCTTGAGAACCCAACTAGACTGCGAATTTCATTCACAACAGACTGCCATTCATCCTTCGCACGCCAGTACGCATTCGAATCACCGCTCCCTTGTGTGTGTCCTCGAAGTTCGTTGCTGAGCTGCGTGAATTTATTCCCGAGTGCCCGTTCCAGGCTACCCTGACTCTCTAATTCGGCAATGGAGATATCAAAGCGGGCTAATTGATTCCACAGAATTCCTCGACCTTGCTCAAGTAGCTCCACAGCCATTTGAAAATTCCTGTGCCTGACACCACATGAGAAGGCATCATTCACTAGATTTGCCACCTCTGATTGCATAGTTTCATGTCTAGACTCTAGAGAAGAGCTCAAGGAGGTGAAGTGGTCCAATGCATCCAGTACTGTTTGATAAGCCTCTAGGACTGAAGAGTGGTTATACTTTTCACCATCTCTGACCCATGCCTTGGTTGCCTTCAACAGGGACCATGAAACTGCTGGTGCACAGTTCTTGAGTTGTCTATAGACCTCAAAGGCTTCACCAAGGGAAGAAGGTGAATGGCCAGGTTGCAGTGACTGAAACAAAAGCAGGATAGCACCAGCTAGTCGCTGAGTAACATTTGCAAATTGGTAGTGTTGAGCTGGATAAATTGTCAAAGCACTTCTGAACAATTGAATTGTTCTGGTCAGATCTACATGAGTCTTTCTTGCATTGAAGCGATCCATTAAGGAAAATGCAAGATTTTGAAGGGCAAGACCATGATTTCGATGACCAGGTGGACGCAACTGAAGTTTCTTTTCTTCAAGGTCAATGGCTTTATCCAAGTCAGCTATAGCATGGAGCTTGTTGTATCGTAGCCACAAAGATACTGCAAGATTTCCAAGAGCTTCAGCATGGTATGAATCTCCTGGTGGACAAAGATCAAGTCTTTTCTGTTCCATTTCAATAACTCTGTTTAGATCTGCTATATTGTTTTGACATTGATAACGCTCTGCCAATGATGTTGCTAATCTTCCAAGAGATATTGCATGATCTTGATGGTTGGGTGGACACAAGGCAAGGGTTTTCTCATGCATCTCTATAGCCCTGTTTAAGTCTACTTTATTTTTTTGAGTCCTATAACGCTTCTTTAAAAAGGTTCCAAGATTTCGAAGAGCACAAGCATGTTCAGGGTGGCCTAATGGACATAGATCAAGTCTTGTTTGAGATATCTCAATGGCTTTGTTGAGATCTGAGATATTGCCTTCTTGGGTATAACAGCGGTCGAAAGATATTGCAAGGGAGTTTAAAATGGTAGTATGGCTTTCATGGCCTGAAGAGCACAGATCTAACATTGCCAATGCTCCTTCAATTTTGGTTAACAGGCAAGGCATGTTTTTGAACTCCCTTGAGAATTGCCATAACCTATTGCCATACTTCATAAGAGCTGATAGACAGTTATGACCATTGGGCACAACCTGATATGCTTATTCAATGAAATGTGAATAAAACTGTAAGATATGACCAACCAATATATTACAGGATGTGCATGTTATGTGTAAGATTGCAGACCTATTAGATAGCCCAGGGATGTTACCTTTGTGGGTGATTAACATCCAAATCAGAGAAGTGAGATAAGAACTTACATTTCCATCCATTGCCAGACTCTAGCAGATTGATCACATTTACGGCTACTTGATCACCTAGTGGCTGTTTATCCCAGCCAGGTGCTAGCTCTGGAAGAGCATATATGCTTAGCCTGATGGATGCAGAGGGAGAAGCAGTGCTATGGGTCATGAAAACAATAAATGTCAATGTTACATGTAAAAAATAGTGCCTACAAGAGGAATGGATGGTTCCATGAGAGCACCAAACTATCCTGTGATGCTTTTCCAGAGCATGTGATTTTAGACACTTCACCAACTGCGACAGTGACACAAATGTCTTGTTTAGGGAGTGGGGCTGATAGAGTCAATCGAACGACTACATGGGTGTAAGCAAGCGGATACATGTCACTTAATCGGTATAGGCATACCCGTAACTTGGAAGGTAATTTCGTCGGGTTCATTGTGGCTCATTTTGAGGGTATTTGGGTACAAGTGGAAATGTGATGGTAGATTGGAATGGAGAGAGGGACTGAGAGGATGTCAAGGGAAGCGAACACGGGCTGGGAATATTGAGTAATGAGTGCGAGATGACAATAGGTAGGGTAATGCCTAGATTTGCTTAAGCACAGGAGCCAATGCGGGAGGATTGGATACTAGCGAATGCGGAGGCAAACCTTTAGTGGAAGGGGATGTAGTGGATCGGTGATAAAGTAGCACGTATGTGACACCAATGACAGAAAGGCAGAGATGAGGTTTTGGCAAGGGGTGAGCAATTACTCGAGTAGCAGAACAATCGGTGGCAATATCCCCGACGATCTGAACGGGGCAGGTAAACAGTAGCCTGAGACGAACTAGGGCAGCAAGGTTACGGAGATCGACGAATGGGAAAGACAGAATGGCGGATCGACTGCGATAAAGGACAAATGTGACGAGGACAACAGGCTAGTGGAAAACGGGTCGGAGTAGAGGTATACACAAGGCGAAGGGGAGAAGGCTGTAGAGAGGACGGTTGGAGGCAACTGGTCTGAAATAGAAACAAGAGATAAGCGATCGGAGAAAAGGCAAAAATTTGAGGCAAGGAGGACAGAAAAGACTACAAAGATTAAATCAGGGCAGGATAGCGATGCAAATATCAGAGAGAAAGACCTTGGAGCTGAAGCTTGGTGAAGCGGGACAAGAATTCAAGTAGCGGGATCAGTGAGAATGAGGCCCGAGATAGCAGCCTGGGGGTAGAAACTGGAGGAGGGATGCAAGCGGAGGCAAGTATGACCGATTCAGTGTACTGGAAGGCCCGGAGCCGGAATGGTTATGCACAGGGCGAAGGGAGATCCCGAAGGATCGTAGAAGATGGAGAAGGATCGATGAATAAGACGTGAAAAGACGAAGGCTGAACGAGGCAAAAGGCAATTATCTGGTGGAAGGTACTTGGAGCGGACCCGCAAATGGCGATAGATAGGTCACGCAAGGTAAACTTGCCTTGCGCTGACCCGACGTCAAAGTATTGAGCACGGCAAGGACTAGGCTAGAGACTGATAGGCAACGATGCGTGTGGATAGCGAAAATAATCTAGTTTAGCAGTTTGCAAAGTGGACCAAATGCGAACCCAGGGCAGGTGGTGGCGGAGGGCAACTGGCCGTGTGACAATGAAGATAAGATAACATCACCTCACATCATTATGTGTATTGCCGTTCTTTCGTTTAGTATAGTGCCTTCCAGTACGCTAAGACTATACAAATGGATGTACTAGAAGTGCCCTCCTAGTTGCCGGAAATTTTTCGTGAAGGCAGTGTTCACGCTCTTATACCGCTGATTGCTCCAAGAAGTGGGATAGAGAATTCGTCTATAAATTGGACGCTAGGCAGCGTGACGAGGTGCCGGACGCTTGGAATCGCGGGGGGGTGGAATTAGCCGTACCGACAATGGCGATGGCAGACGGCATCGGATGGCTTGGAGAAGGTGAGGAAGATAGCGGGAGGAGATAACGAGGAAGAGGTATTTAAAAAAAGGAGGGAAACGGCTGTATGATATTTTCCATCGAGGCACCTTCGGCTTGCCTGCCTGTTAAGCTGTGGCCGTCACACATGTCGATATGCACGATCTGTTTTGCAGGTGATTGGGTGCACGGGCGAGTCTTGTTGTCCTTGTCGTCGTGCAAGGTGAAAGCGTCGATGGCCTAGTACAGCGCCATACGTGCGTTCTTTGTAGAGCGCTTGTCGGGTCTTGTGTTTTTGTGTTGTGATCCCTCTACATATGGTGCCGTGGTTTAGGTTCAGTCAAGCCGCTCTCTTCTCATCGTCTGCAGATTAGAAGTCGTGAGATAATGAGAGGACACGTGACATGGCATGTATCATGCTAGGTGGCAAGGGAATTGTTGAATATGACACGCACACGAAGGAGTTGCACAAAATACTGGTGCATCTGATATGTTATTAGCACCACTCCAGGATCTCAGATAAGAAGCGAACCATTTGTTGGGAGAGACCGAGCAGCTAGAAGACCAGCGGGTGATGCGAACGCGATGAGTCCGGTGCGTGCCTTGTTGAGCTGTGGGTTTGTTGTGGGTGATGGTGTTGATGGACAATCAGGTGCGATCAAGAGAAAGTGAAAGTGATGCATGGGCTAGCGACAGCAAGAACTGCTTACGATGTCACAGCAGGTGATCTTTTAAAATAGCGTCACACACGGGCATCACGGTGGAGTCACGCTGAACAAATCTCTTCCTTGCTGCGTTACGCATTTCCCCATATATTATCGTTGCGTCCTACCGGACAATGCTCACACCCGAGTGCTATCAGCCCATTATCAGAGCATCTTCCGGATAGACATCCCGCAAGTGAACCCGAGTGCGAAACTGACGCTCACGCAGCACTATCATCTCCCTCACGACGGGGTTGGTGATCGAGCTGCAGGAGACCAGCGGGTGGTTTGCGTCTAAAGTTGTCCGAGTAGTTTATAAAGAAATGGTGTGTCTTCGCATTTTTTATTAAGGGAGATTCGAGTGTGGTTAAACCTTGGATAGTTAAACCATATGTAGGTGTGCTTCCAAGTTGTCCGGTTACCACACCAACTCTCAAGGGGGAAAATTCACTGCCATTTCACTCTTCGGTGTGGACCCTGGATTATAATACAAATGGGACCAAGGCGTGATCGCAGAATCAAAGATGGGAAGCATACATGACCTCTCTATCGTACACAGCAACATCTGCTAGACGAGAAGCTCAAATTCAAACAGCCTCCGTTCTCAGTAGGCTGAATGCAGGACATGATACAAAATCGAATCCTTCAAATGAAGTGGGATATATCTAGAGGGGATGAAATCAGTACACATAAACCTGTTGACCGAAAGGGAGCAGGAACTTGCACACATCCAAAGAGCTCAAATACCGATATGAACAAACACGATCCACTTCTCCAACGACACCTCTCCAGCCATCTCTAACACAGCAGCATTCAGGGCCGCAGCTGCGTTCTCAAACCCAATCACCGGCTGTCGGAACATCGCCTTGTAAAACGCAGTCACTACCTTGTGCGCAACCGCGTCATCCACCCTCCATAGTGTCCCGATCACTCCATTGAAACCTGCAGATTGCATCCCAGCCGCGAGATGAAGCACCTCGTCCGGGGTCGATGCGTCACCCACAGCAGTATGACAGGCGGACAGGAACGCAAACCCGGAACTCGTGTACCGTTCCTGGATGATACTCATCAGGGTCAGTTTCCCGTCCCCCATCACAAACCACGACTCGAATGGCTTTTCGCTATACCGCGAGCCATGACAAGCCAGATGGACCCAGCGGTGGTCGCGAAATGCCCGTACGGCACCATCGATCGATGCTGCATCGCCTGTGACGGTCTCGAATGTAACAGCCGGAGGGGGAGGCATACCCGTCTCGTTGCAAATTCTCCGTATTTCATGTTCTACCTGTGGGAGCTCACTCTGCTTCGTTGTGGTGCTCGGTCTTCCCTGACCTACTGCCACGAACGAAATCAGGTTTGCTACTCCGGATGCATCCCGGGCTGCCTCCTGAGAACGAATGCGGTCGTGGGTACAAACGAGAGCAGAGAGAGATGTTGAGAATATGGTATTCTGTTTCATCTTCAGATTACATAACCATATTCTAGAAACGATCTATGATTAGTCAATTGTTCTTATACATAGATCATTGCTGACACTATTCATATTATAGGGTCATTACTCATCATAGATAAGCTCTCTTTTTGCTATTGGTTGAGATAAGAGTTCTTTACGCTATTGGCTCTATTCTTACTACGCTTACACATCGTAGTTCTAAGACCTTCCATGGTCTTCTTTATCCTTACTATAGTTAGTAGGAGATCACTACAGATACAAACATATCCTGTAGTATATAAGACTGGGGAAAGTCGCTCAGTCTTTAGTTTTAGAAGATAATTCAGTTACTTCTCTGAACTCTCAGTTGAGCCCACTAGCTCCTCATCACTCTTATACTCTCGCATCTTAACCTTGCCTCAAGCATCTAGTATCAGTGAGTTTCTCCACTGAACTCTTGCATCCCTTGCCCTGCT
>JBBPJT010000188.1:0-40714 GCA_038088895.1 Xerocomus potaroensis | reverse complement strand
GATAATGCCTATGCTAGGCAAGGTACAAGCAAGGGACCGAAGTTAAAGCTGAACTTAGGGTTCAGCTAGACTAAGTACTACCCTATATATACCGACTAGGGTCGCGCACAGACCAAGTTACCTAATATGCTAAATAAGGAACAACCCTATACCCAAGGGAAGCCCTAAGCCCTAGGAAGCAAGAAGCACACCTCGTGGGGGATAAGAAGTAAGCCACGAGGACAATAGAAGCACGGCGCTACTTGCCGTGTGGGAAAACTACATAAGAATAGATCGGGGTCAAGGGTACGCCCAATCAAGAAGGAAGTCCATTGTCAGGCAATGTGCACCGACACATAAGCATAACGGATATCGGATGACGATCCGATATCAAAGGGATATCGGCCATCGGATCACGATCCGATGATGAGGATCTAGCATAACGGTCTGACACTAGTATAGACGACTAGTCAGACGGGGAGATCTATAGGTGGGGATGAAAGGCGAGACGACGGTATCTTCGTTAACGTTCCCAACGTGTAGGGAAATCCTTAGATTTGGAACAAATCTGTAACAGGCTGTATAGCCTTCCACATGACCCATGAAGATAGAAGATCTGAATATGAAAGGTCATGTGACGTGGAGCACGATTAGATTATATCATGTGACTTCCACTGATAAGATCAAAGGAAAAAGAAAGGATAAATGATTACTTAGCTTTACCATTTGAGTTCACGTTGTATATGTACACTTCATATAACAGCAGGGTTTTTCCAGGGAATGCAACCACGACCTGCCTCTTGTATAGCAGTAGGGTTCCTTGGAGAATACAACCAGATTCCGTATGTAGTCGTTAATTGTTATGCATTAGTATCGAATGTCAGGACTTTATCTTATAGCGACGAGAATAGCTTCATAAGCATATTATATGGCATTTATTGGCAATTTTCGTAACAATTTCGACCAGAAGACTAGTTTGAAGGCAAATGGGCGTTCACGTCTTCTTCTTGTCGATGGCCATAACTCCCATTATACCAAGGAGTTCCTAGACTATGCTCATCAACATAATATCCATGTTTTATGCTATCCTGCACACTCAACACATGTTTACCAAGGTCTGGATGTCATGGTATTCAGTCCACTTAAGCATGCATGGAGTGATGAGCAGCAACACTATTTTGCCTCTAAGCGATGTCGGATTACCAAACAAAACTTTATCACAATCTATGGAAAGGCTCATCAAAAGATTCTAACACCAGGACTTATCTGCTTAGCTTTTGCAAAGACTGGAGTATGGCCATTTAACCCAGATGCAATCTCAAGAGATTTGATGGCCCCAAGCTTGGAGTCCTCATCATTTGGTAGTTTGCCACTTCTGCAACAAATCTCCATATCATCCACCATTACCCCTCAGACAGAAACATTTGCATCTATGTCAATATCATTTATAACAGGCAACACACCTCATACTACAAGTCATCAGCTTCCAGAATACACCCCAACAATGATTTCGCCAACATGGACATACACACACCAACTGCTAAATAATCAACCTCAAACTGAGCGTGAACTTGCATATCAAAATGCACTACGCACCTCAATTACTCATGCAGAAAAATATAAAACTGCGCTTATAGATGCACAGTCCAAGGCTATTCTGAATTCAATGTATTGTGAAGGAATGGCGGAGCAACTGGCAGCACGAGATGCGAAGGTCCAACACCAAAAGAAAAGTCAGCTAAATGGAGATGGGCTGCCAAGGCTACTCACTGGTGATGCATTCTTCACATGTGTAGTTGAGCGGGAACAAGCACTTGAGCAGGAACAGATAGACCAAGAAAATTGGCGAAAGAAAAGGGAGGAGCAAACCAAGTAGGTGGCTGCATGGAAGGAAGGTGATGATGCACGGAAGCAGCGGAACAATGAGTGACGGGAGATCTACCGTCAGTCTCTAGAGCTTTGGAAAACTGAACGAAATCTTGCAAACCAAGAAAAGCGGCGTGTCAGATGGGCCAGACCAAAGCGCGGAATATTGGAGAAGGCTGCTCCAAAGCCTGGTGGAAATTTGAAGGGGGCGAGTACTTCAGAAAAGGTGGACAGCAACAATGGGAATGAAGAGGACGAAAGTGGGACTGAGGCAGAGGAGTAGTATGGCACAGATAGATTGATCGTCGGAGTTTAGATGCCTGTGTGATATACCATTTTTGGCCTGTTTCAAGTGGTGACCCACTTTGATAACACATCAAAAATAAAACAAGTTTTTCTTGAACATTCAACACAGAATACTATTGGAAAGTGGTGCATACATAGTCACAAAGTAGTATTTTACACATCCCACTGTTCAGATCTTTTGTTATTCTATTGTTGTGTCCTACCAAGTTAGGTGTTTCAAGTGCCAGTAAATGACTGTAGTAGCCATAGCTACACACATGTGTACCATGAATGCCCTACAATTCACTTATCCAGTGTATCAAATGATAAATCTACAGCGAACATCATCCTGCACTTGGCCCCGCCTTTTCCCCGCCTGTTTTGTCGATGCTGTATTGCGGTAGACTCACCCGCTGAGCATGCCCAAAAAAAAAGGAAAACGGCAGACACAAACATCCTCTGTGCTACAGCACCATAATTTGCTGCGACAGCGTCGGAGTACGCCATCACCCACATGCGCCACCCCGCACCATGCTGGACTGATGATTAGATATGCGAATACGGAAGACTTTGTATAATAAGCTGTTTCTTGTGATAGCATGGATAAGGGCGCACAGCCAGAACACGAGGGCCAGGAGGCGCTGATTGCGCGGGATAAAAAGGTACGTTCCGGGTGGGTTTCGTTAGGTCACTCTTTCCTTCACCACCCCGGGACCCAGTCAAGCATGCTCCAGTGGCTATGGAATAGTGAGTGTGCGAAATAATGACACGGAAACACTGACAAGAGGAGGAAAATCAGGCGGACCCTCTTCGGGGAACAGTCAGCAAAGCAGCGCGACAACGGAGACAAACGGAGCAAAGTCGAACCAAAACACGCCTCTGAGCGTCACCGAACAGAAACCGATCGAAATTAGCTGTGAAGGTTACATATTTGCGGTCGCGTTTTTTCCTGGTGGCAAGCACGTCGTGGGCGGTGGTGAAAAGATTCAATGTTGGAGTGTGAAGGATGGGAATGAGGTAGGGACATCAATCAATCTTGGGAATACTGCTATGGACATTGCAGTCTCGCAAGATGGCGAATGGATCATCGCTGGGACACACAATGGCCGAGTGATTGTGTTGGATGCAACCAGTCGCCAAAAAGTAACCGAGTTTGAAACACAGAATTCGGTGCTAGCGGTGGATATTTCCCCAGACTCGACGACAATCGCAACCGGATTGTGTCACAGAGCCTGCGTTTGGTCAAGAAGTGGGGAAAAACTGCTCGATTTCAAACATAGAGAAATTGCTCGGACAGTCAAGTTTTCACCCAACGGACTTCTTCTGGTTGCTGGCTCGCAGTTTGGCCGTGAGGGCTCTCTTCATGTCTACGACAGTCGGGATGGCCGCACCCTCGTCGACATTTCAATTGGTTGTTGTTCTGTTGCCTGGACCAGTGACAGCAAACAGCTCTTTGTCCTCTCTTGGGATGGTAACATCCACCAACTTGATGTCACCTCTGGGACGACCCTCTCCGAATGGCGCATCCATGGCAATGATGCATGGGGCATCTCATTAGCAGACAACGCCACGTTTATTGCTGCTAGCTCGGATTCTTCAGTCTCATTCTGGGATACGTCCACCCACCAGCAAATTGGCTGTCTTATCTATCACCCTCATGACATTCGGTCCATCGCGATCTCAGAAGACTACGACCTTGTCGTCAGTGGAGGGAAGACGATTACATTTTGGAATTTACGCGATACACTTCCTGTTCGTTCGTTGCGCGCGGTTAAGTGGGAAAGCGATGTTGGTGAGTTTATTCTCGTCATCAATACGACTTGACGTCATATTCTTTGCTTCAGTTCTCGCTCATTCGCGTTCATTGGTGGATCTCGAGGAAACAAACCGACGACTCCGTGCTCAACTCACTGAGCTCAGCACAAGAAGGATAGCCTAGACCAGATCATCCAGTCATTACATGTGAACGTGGGTGCGTACTTTGACATATCGGTTCTCGTTCATTCACATTCGTCAGCTCATCTCGAGGCAACCAACCGACAACTCCGTACCGAGCTCGCCAGCTCCCAGCAGAGTATTCGTGCTTACCGGCAGAAACACCGATGTGAAGCCCTGTATGCGGACGGCCACATTATCAATGCTGCAAAGCTTCTTCTCGACTACACTAGGTCCATACCCGACGAGGCGAAGGCTGACACGATCATTACGGACTGGCTCTCTGGTGGGTTTCATCCTCTCAATGTGGTAATGAGTTTTTCAAATCACTACTTCCAGGCTTTACGAACAAATGCATTGTTGCGTTACAAACAGCCGGCGATCAGGCATCAGCAAGTAAGAAATACGAAGCACTCGAAGCTTATACTATTGCACTCTCCCTCCGACCGTCGGCTCCAGATGGTCTCCTCACCAAGTGGGCAAGCGCACTGCTGGTTCATGGGTCGATAAACGAAGCATTGAAAGGTTCCGACAAGGTGTGTCGTACGTGACATTACATTCATCATGCTGATATGGGTTTTTTTTTCACTCAGTTTGGCCTCCCGAAATTTGTCATTCATCGCGCGATATATGGCGTCCTCGTAGATGCCGGTCGTATTCTTGAAGCAATCGAGCATTTTCGCAGCTTTCAGGGCGAATCCACAGTAGACACAAATCTTGCAGATGAACGGGCAGAGTGGGAACGTGGTGAGTGGTCACGGAATGATGTCATTGGATCCTGTTCGAGTATCTGTTGTAGATTTCAAACAAAAATGCAGAGCGAGCTTGGAGAAACTCGCTGACGCTGCACTGAGCTCTCGAGACTACAGCGATGCCGATAGACACTACTCGACAATACTGTTGCTCGGCCCACCAGACGTGGATATCTTGGTCAAACGAAGCAAAGCACGAGTGATGATAAGTGTGGGAGGATGTGCTCAAGGACGCAGACCAAGTATGATTTGTCCATCGCTGCAGATAATGATACTAACCTAGTTTCCAGGTGGTTGAACTCCATCATCCTACTAGGGCTATTAGCAGAGACATTGTAAGCATACTGGCTTACTTAGGGCCCGTACCTACATACACCGTCGGCAATATTGAATGCCGAGCGCTAAGGATTCGGTATTCTGCCCTTTGGCGTAGCGGTTAGGTGCGGCGATGCTTACAGACATGCAACCTTATGTAGACCTCTACTGGAGGAGAAGCTCAGCGCTGTGTGTCGGTAAGCGTGGAGTGATACATGTTTCCCCGATAATGGAAACCAAGCGGTATCGCGCTGAGTGCTCTTGAACGTGACTAATATCAACTTTTCCCGGACTCCCCTGCCTCTGTGACCCAAGAGCAGCCACCCACCGGTTTGGAAAGTGTCCATCACACTGAAGCTTCCATGGTTCGACTCGGAGTCACCGAAGCACCGACATAGTTAACTTCAAACACAATTCTTGATGGCCGTACAAGTGTGTGCTTAGGAGTAATAGAGGTCACGGATGCGCGAGTGGCAACGTGATGGTGTTGACTATCCGTGTGAGATGTGACCGCTGCGATCGTGAATATCAGCGTGGCGGGGTCGTACGGATCGACAATAGACGCGTCGGCACTGGTCTGGTTGAAGAGATGAAATGAACTCATGTGAGTGAAGAACGATAAGCGCACCAAGCCAGACCCTTTCTCGCACTCTTGGTCGTTGATCGTAAATTGCTTTGTAAGAGGGCAATGCCGACCCTCTGCTTTAGCTGGGCAAATAGCGCGTCCAAGATGGGCCGTTCTCCTGTCGATGGTCTAGTTGAGTGCAACGACGGAGTAATATACCCCGCTTCGGGGTGTCAAACACAAGTGGGAACAAAAGTGGACGGATGGACACATCAGGAATTTTACAAAAATCTAATTTCAGCTAATTTCGGGCTAATTTCGGCTAATTTCGGCTAATGTTGACTAACTGTAGCTAATTTTGAGTGAAATTAGTCAAAATTAGTCAAAAGTAGCTGAAATTAGTTGAAATTAGCCAAAATAAATTAGCCAAAATAGATTCTTGTAAAATTCCTGATGC
Source organism: Xerocomus potaroensis (assembly GCA_038088895.1). Classification (NCBI taxonomy): domain Eukaryota; kingdom Fungi; phylum Basidiomycota; class Agaricomycetes; order Boletales; family Boletaceae; genus Xerocomus; species Xerocomus potaroensis. The sequence goes on along the minus strand of JBBPJT010000188.1, from coordinate 34,560 downwards.
AAGGACCTGAGCTGAGGTTGCTTTTGGCTACACTGCAGTTCCATGAACCTGATGAGCAGAAAGGGGACGTTCAGGTGCAGTAAAAAAGTAGGCATTCAAAGTTGCTTGTGCTTCTATGCCTGGGCAATCTAGAATAGAGATCGGGAAAGTATAACTTGCCTGAGTGGGGCGTGAACCCCATGAACGTATCGAAAATTAGTATGTAAAGATCGTCCATCATGATCATGTGTAAGACTACAATACTTCAATAATACCAGCACCAGCAATCAAGCCCTCCAACGGAACCCCATCGCGCATCTGGACCATAATCAAACTATCAGCCGCGACCCGTCTGTATTCCATCCGGGCCGTCTCCTCCAACAACAGCGCACCAAACCGCTGTTTCAGACGGGCAAGCAAGCCCTGCGTCGTCTTGTTGGGTTCAAGAGTTCCATGAGAGTCTTCTTGTTCAAAAACGAGCCAATCCAGGAATGACAAAGGTTGTGCCTCTTTGCACTCAGTTTGCTGGTGGTCTGTATTTTGACATCTCCGAATGCAGTGGTTGTCGCACGATACACACAATAGCTCGTCCTTGGGTTTGGTCCCAACAAGTACGTAAGCTGTGTGACTTCAAAACGGATGCAAGGAAGTTGTAGTCGGAAAAGCAAGTTGGCGATGAAAGCTTGCTCAAGCATTCATATAATTCCGTCACGGGAGAAGTGTTGATCATCGACGAGCACAGTTTGGAAACAATTGATCCAATTCGGACGTCTCCATATGCGGCACATGCGAGGGAATGGGTTGATTTTAAGCAGCGATCCGCAGAGGCAGACATTGTATTTATTTGAGACGCCAGTCCACACAAGTATTGTCGCATCCCCAGATCCTGTTAGGACAAATTCCAAAAGTCGCCCCGGGGTCGCGCCCTCCACATGCCCCCGCCGCCTCTGTGGACTAGCCAACTCCCTCGATCGGGCTCCAGATAGGTAGTTGGTACCCTAGACGGTCTTAGAAGGGCGACAGTACGGGTAGGGGTAGCCCCCTGATGAGCATGCTCGGAACCGTGTACCCAATCCTTTCCCCTTATCTGCCACATACCTGTACTGTACATGGCCTGAGGTTCACTCCCCCTCATAGACCGACCCCGATCCTCGGAGGGGGGTGCCCGACGGACGGGCAAGCGGGGAGACAGCCTGAGGACCTTCCTTCGCACATGGACATAGACCATGGCCTTCGACCGTATCCCCAAAAACACGCCATCTTTGCTTCGAATGCTAGTTTCAATTACGTCAACCTGTGAGTTTGAGTACATGATGCCCCTTTGAAGAATCAAAGACCTGTTTTGGTTGTCACCATCCACGGAGTCGGCCTCATTTGCCCTACTTTTCCAAGAGGAAAGGATCATGTACTTGTATATCTCCTTGTTAGCCCCTCTAAGACAGATGCCGTGGTCGCTGATAGACGAGGGAGTATAAAACATGGAAATGACCATCAGTGAACCTGAAATTCCGGGCCTGTGCAATTGTTAGCATGTCCAATGGGTGAGCAAAAGTGAGCCAAGTGGACATTATCATCTCTACCTTCCGTACACGAACAAGAAGTCAGTATTCTTGAACCTCTTCATGTTCGAGATGGAAGCGTTGACATATCCTCCCGGGTTTACCATTCGGAAGACCCATGTATCGTTCCGTACAGATCGAATCTGCAGCCATCGGATGAATGACCCAGCATCCTAAACATATTTTAGCCCGCTGTATAATCGCCAGTTTGTCACAGGCTGTATTGACACCAGTCGAATCGGACAACCCAGAAGAGAGCACTAAAAGTGGACAGAAACCGACGTTCTCAAAATTTGAAAACCCTGGATTTCGGAATTTCGTGGCCTCGAAATAAGGCTTCATTCTATGCCTATCGGTCATTGTGCAAATTACTGGCCCACTTCGTGCGAGCCAGACAGTACAAATTCCATGCACTCGTGTATTTTCTCACGGCGACAGCATTCCTGAAAAGGTCAATAAAATGCTAGTACTCACATCAATCCCCGTTGGCTATCCACCTTTGGATACCATCTACAACCTCAACTTCCCATGCACCAGAAGCGAGGAAACGCGGCATTGAAGAATTAGCCGGGTCGAAAAGGGCAATATGATTGTAGCCATCTTGATTACGCGGATGTTCAGGTAGGCGGAGTAGTACTTGGCTTAAGAAAACAATAAACTGAATCGCATGAACATAAATTAGTACGTGGAGATCGTCCACTGTGAAAATCCAAAAGGCTACAGTACTTCGATGACACCAGCGCCAGCTATCAAGTCTTCCAACGGGACCCCATCGAGTATTTGAACCATAATCAAATCATCAGCCGCAACTCGCCTATACTCCTTCCACGATACCTTCTCCAACAATAACGCGCCAAATCGCTGTTTCAGGCGAGTAATCAATCGCAGCCCCCTAGTCATGCGATCAAGTCTAGTAGTTCCGCGCGAGTGCTCTTGTTCGAACAGTGGACGGATCCAGGGATGAGCAAGGTGATACTCCTTCTCTACACCTAGCTCGGTAGTCGTCTGTATTTCGACGTCTCCAAGCACAGCGGTGGTTGCGCGATATACATGACAGCTCGCCTTTGTAGCTGGTCCTGACAAGCACATAAGTTGGGTGACTTCAAAACAAATGCAAGGAAGTTGTAGTCGTTTGGAAAAGCAAGTTGGTGATGAAAGCTCGCTCAACTGCTCATACAATGTGACAGGGGACATGTCGGTTATCGATGCGCGCAATTTCGAAACAATATGATCCAACTCGGGTGTCTCCATGTATGGAACATGCGGGGGAATGGGTTCATCATAGGCAGCGATCCGCAAAGGTAGACAGCTGTTGTATTTATTTGAGATGCCAGTCTAGGCGAGTATTGTTGCGTCCCCTGATGCCGTCAGGACAAATTCCAAAAGTCGTCCAAGCGCGATTGTACCTTCGCCATATATGGCTGGAATAGATGCCTGCAGAACGCCCAGGAGTGCGTAAGCCTCGTCTTCAACAAATGTTGATTTCCGTGATGAAGCGAGATATAGTTTCTCGCGAACCCGGTCGAGGCCGGGTTGAAGGGCAGTAACCTGCTCGGGAGATGCCCCTGGTACTTCCATCTGTCTAAGAATCTCCGGCGATTTCTTGTGGTTCCATGGGAGGTCCAGTCCGAGGTAGGGCTGCCAGTCGTTCGTATAGAACCTGACGACCGTAGCTGCACGATATTCCTGGTAGGTCCAGATTCTCGAATTCCACAGGCTGTCCCTCAACGCATTCCCGTTCATGTCGTTCGATGAGACATCACAAAGCCGGATTAGTGTGAGGGTCGAACTGCGATACCAACCAAACATGGAGACGAGCGATCGTTGCAATGCCACCTGATTCTCTTTATCGATGCAACAAGTATCGCTCCACGCCCATCGAAACATGAGCGCCTTCACCACCTCGCAGAATTTCCGCAGCTTCGCATTTGCGGGCGACTTTTTCAGCCCATAAACTGTGTCCCGCTGGACGTCCGCTAATAGAGGTTCGCCATTCTCCCATTTGTGTGAGAACATGACGTATTGGTAGAATTCCTTGACCTCCTTCTCGATCCACACACCATCTAGTTCTCTCGTCATGGATGAAACGAGCTTATAAAAAATTGGTTGTCCTTTAAACGCTTCAGCTAGCTGGGCCTTGTCGAGTAGGCGGCCCTCGTCAGTATCGACGAGCATATCTGGCAGAGGGGAGACAACTTCTTTGACGGTATCCTGAATCGTAGATCTTACATCAATATACTGCGGACGGAGTGCTACAGTCCATATCAGACAACATATCAGGTGATATCACAAAAATAGCGCACGGGATATGAGTTTCGAGAGCATCGTATCGAATGCTCCAACCGCCTCTGGATAGCGACCCGCTCCGTGTAACGCTGCGTGCCGTTGCTCATAGCCTAAATGGGATGATGGGTCGAGTTCGACTGCCTGGAAACTGGAAGTTAGGGACATTGTCTGCGGCAGTGAGATGGGAATCATACCCCGTTAGCATCCTTGAGTGCATCCTCCCACGCCTTCATCATTGCTCGTGCTTTGCTTCGCTTAATTAAAATATCCACTCGTTCCGGCGGGTCAAGGGACAGGATTGTTGAGTAGTGTCTATCTGCATCACTGTAGTTTTGAGAGCTCAGTGCAACATTGGCAAAATTTTCCAAGCTTTCTGTGCATCTTCGTTTGAAATCTAGAACGGGTACTTGGATGAGGTCTAGTAACATTATCTTGTGACTACCCACCGCATTCCCACTCTGCCTGCTCGTTTCCAATATTCGTATCTGTTGTGGGCTCGCTTTGCATGTACCGGAAATACTTAATTGCTTCGAGAGCGTGACCGGCATCCACGAGGAGGTTGCATATCTCGCGGTAAATGACAGTTTTCGGAAGGCCGAACTGAATGAAAAAAAAAATCACCATGAAGGATGTAATGCCGCATACAGCATACCTTGTCGGATCCTTTCAGTGCTTCATCTATTGACCTGTGAGGTAACAGTGTACTTGCCCACTTTGTGAGTAGACCATCTGGAGTCAATGGGCGGAGGGAAAGTGCAACGCTATAAGCATCGAATGCTTCCCGATATTTCATAGCTGCTGATGCCTCGTCGCCGATTGTTTCTAGTGCAAGGATGCATTTGCCCGTGAATCCTGAGAGTGGGAGTTGAAGACTCTTTACTATCTTTGGATAATGGAACCCACCAGAGAGCCAGTCTATGATGTTCGCATCAGCTTTCGCCCCGCCGGACATGGACTTAGTGTAGCCGAGGAAAAGTTTTGAGGCGTTGATGATGTCACCTTCCGTATACAAGGTTTCGCATTGGTATTTCTGTTGGTAGGCACGAATGATCTGTTGGGAATTGGCGAGTTGAACACGGAGCTGTTGATTAGTTTCCTCGAGAACCGCTAACGAATGTGAACGAGCGAGGACCGTAGCCAAAAAATGTCATTAAAGCCATACTGATGATGATGATGATGATGATAAACGCACCAACAGCGCCTTTCTGCTTACAAAGATCCCCCAAGAACGAGCGAACAACATCAGGAGTGCATAATGTATCGCATAGATTCCACAATGCAATTTTCCCGCCCCCACCAACTACGGGGCCATAGTCTTCTGAGACCCCGATGAACCGAATGTCATGCGGATGATGAATGAGGGAACCGGTTTGCAGGTGGGTAGAAGTATCCCAGAGTGAAATTGATGAACCTGCGCTAGTAGCGATGAACATGCCGTTGTTCACTAAAGAGATGCACCGTGCTTTGTCACTGTGAGTGCGCCATTTGGAGAGAATCGTCCCAGAGCTGACATCAACATGGTGGATGACACCATCGTAGTAAGAGAGAGCAAAAAGTTGTTTGCTGTCGCCGGTCCAGGCAACGGAAAGACAAAGAACTGAAATATCGGCGAGGATGTGGCCACCCTGACTGTCGTGAATACGAAGACAGCCTTTGTCGCCATACGACGAGCCAGCAGCCAAGAAAGAATTGTCGGGTGAAAACTTGACCACATCAACCCTTCCGACGCATTTGAATTCGAGTTCGGGTAGATTCTTCTTCTGGCCAGTCGATGACCAAATACGGGTTATTTCCCACGATCCAGTTGCGAATTTCGTCGAGTCTGGCGAAATGTCCACGGAGTACACATGACTCTGGTGTGCATAGAACCCGGCCACTTTTTCGCGACTGTTTGCGTCCAGCACGATCACTTGGCCGTCGTGTGTCCCAGCGACGATCCACTGGCCATCTTGTGAGACCGCAATATCGCGAACGCTACTCCCCACGTCGACTGGTGTCCCCACCTCACTGCCGTCTTTTACACACCAACATCGGATCCTGTTGTCCTCCCCACCGCCCACGACGTGTTCGCCATCAACGAGGAACGCGATTGCATATATACTATCTTCACAACTGATTTCGATTGATTTCTGTTCGACAGCACTCTCAGGTGTATTTTCATCCGGCTTTGGGGCTTTTTTTGTCTCACTTACCTCCGCTGCATCGTTCGTTTGCGTCGCGTCGCTTTGTTGACTATTCCTTGAAGTTGGTAACCCTGATTTTTACCCTTGTCAGTGTCTTCGTGTCATTATTTTGTATACTCACTATTCCATAGCCACTGGGACATTCTTGTTTGGATACTGGTGTAGTATGATTCTGATGAACTCCGCCCGGCACCGGTACGTTCTTAATTGCCTCATGTTCTGGCTGTGCGCCCTTATCAGTACCATCGCGAGAAATGCTTTACTAAGCAAGGTCCAGATATTGGCCATCCAACATCGATCCCGTGTGGTGCCAGGAACCAGTAAGCATGTATAATGACGCCCTGACATTGTCATCCTAGTGGTACAGGGGAAGTCTGCGTGTGCCGTTTTGCGCGATTTTTTTTACATGCATGCTGAATGAAAGCGGAGCTGGCGGTTTCCGCGAGCAGGTAGTCCATTGTGGCAAAAATGATGACACAGACAGGTGGGTCAGCAAGCACAGCGAGTTAAGATGGGGCTGCGCGTAACCAAGTTCGGAACATGATCAATGCTCTGGGCCTAATACACTTGCTTAGTTCTATATCGTGTTACTGCAGGCGAATCGTAAGGCACTAACGGTACACGTGTGCGTCGAAGAAACAGAACGAAACAGGCATCGAAACGCCTACACATATGCTACCACAACTAGATCCAAGTCTTTATCGAAGGGCAGAAGTTGTCTGCTGTCACTGATCGAGTCCAGGGAGGCGATCATGATTCAAAGGTCAGCTCAGATAAGATGGCCCATTCTGGCCGTTACATATGCAAAGGGAATCGTTGTCGAACAATTGAAGGGATTTAGAGCACGGCAGGTAAGCACTTCGACCATTCATTCCAACTGGTTGCCTTCCTTGCGCGGCTGTGCAGCGCAACCGCAACTAAACAGGTTAAGCATTGCAGGCCCTTCACTTGTATTCCTACACAAAGAAGTGATAGCCGTTGTTTTTTTTTCCCAGACGTTGGTGTACCTGTGATTGACCGGGTCAGCTCTCTCTCCGTTCTCCGAGGTATAGGCCCTCTTAGGTTTTTGAGTGATTGACAAAAAGGAGGCCAAACAGAACGTATGAATGTCCCGCGGCACTAATCGATGGCAAGTCGTCTTGTGTCATTAAAAAGTTTTTCACATTCGTTCGTCCATGGGCGGAGAGAAAAGGTGCATCTGCGGCGTGCTGGACGAAGCTTCTAGAACTTTAAATAATCGGATGCGTCTCTGGGCATGAACTCGACACCGCCTATGAACGGGTTTAGACGAGGGGATTTTGTTTTCCGTACCGATGGCCTCAAAGGGCATCGTGAGGTTCCTCGGTGCTTCTTTCATACCAGATCCCAGCTTCGGAGGTAGGTTCGGACAAGGTTTTGTCACGCAGGAAAAGGGCGAGTATGAACTGTTCCTGAACACGGAGACGGAGACGAACTTGTGTTGGATGATGATTTCCGTCTTTTTCCTCGCAAGAGATCAGGTCCATACGATAGTAACCACCCCTGAAGTGATCTCCCGGCGAGTCTTAGTGCCGGTGCCCGTGATAGCCAAGGTAAGTCATGTGTGTCGCTTCAAGTCTGGCGACACCACCCTGCATACTGCATCATACAGAAAGTGTCCAACCCTTGCACTTAACAACAGAATCGACGAAGACGGCAGCTGCGACACGCTGACAGCCCGTCCGAGGACCGTCTCCCCAATGAACCCATCAACACCTTCAGCGTGGCGCCCGTCGGGCATGCGTGGAGAAAAAAAGACCGCGCGAATGGCAAAACGCAGACACCCCCTCCTCCCCCGCTGCCACTATTACGATAATGTCAGGACGACCTTGTCATACACACTTGCAGCTTCCTTGGCACCATTGGGATTGATGATGGATGCTTATGACCTAGATCTCGTTTAGTAAACTGATTCTCGCAATGGCGCTGATAAGGTGGACAGCCAGAACACGAGGTGATTGTGAGGGATGAGAGCGTACCGGTCCCATGCGGAGTTCGTCGGGACACTCTTCCTTTTACAACACCAGTATCCGAATAAGAATGTCCCGGTGGCTATGGGGTGGTGAGTATGCGAACCAATGACACGAAAGCACTGACTAGAAGAGGGAAATCAGGCAAGCTACCTTCGAGAAACAGTCAGCAAAGCGACGCGACACGAACGAACGATGCGGCAAAGGTAAGCAGGACAAACGGAGCCTCAAAGTTGGACGAAAACATACCTGAGAGCGTCGTCGAACATAAATCGATCGAAATCAGTTGTGAAAATTAACTATATGCACTTGCGTTTCTCGCTGATGGCGAACACGTGAGCGTGGACGAGAAGATTCGATATCGGTGTGTGAAAGACGGCAGTGAGATGGGGACACTAATCGACGTGTGGAGTGCTGTTTACAGCATTGCGGTCTCGCAAGATGGCCAGTGGATCGTCGCTGGGACATTTGATGGCCGAGTGACGGTGTCGGATGTAAAGAGTCACGAAAAAGTGACCAGCTTCAATGCAGACTGGAGTGCGGTGCAGGCGGTGGACATTTCACCAGACTTGGCAAAAATCGCAACTGGAGCGTATCTCATCGCCCATATACTGCATGGCCAAAACTGCCCGAATCTGAATACGAAGGAACTGTTGGGATGGTTAAGTTTTCACCCGACAGTTCTTTTTCGGCTATCGGCCCGGAGTATGACGGCGAAGGTTCTCTTCGTGCCTAACAGTCGAAATGGCCGCATCCTTGTCGACATTCCAATCGAGTGTTTGTCCGTTGCCTGGGCGAAAGAAAATGGAGGAGCAAACAAGCCAGGTGGCTGCATGGAAGGAAGGTGACGGTGCATGAAAGCAGCGGAACAATGAGCGGCAGGAGGTCTATGGTCAGTCTCTACAGATTTGGAAAACTGAATGAGACCTTGCAAAACAAGAAAAATGGCTGTGTTGGCTGTGTGATAAACCATTTTCGGCCCGATGCTCCGATGACGCATCAAAGACAAGTTTTTCTCGAACGTTCAACACAGAATACTATTAGAAAGTAGTGCATACACGGTTACAAAGTAGTAGTGGCATTTTACATATCCCACTGCTGTGATCTTTCGTTATTCTGTTGTTGTGTCCTACCGAGTTAGGTCCTCGGCGCAAACCTCGGCGCAAAGCTATTCAACTTTGACCGCGACCACATGACTGTGACCCGAAAGGACTTGGGCCGCCAGTGCCTGCTCCACGGTGACATAGATATCCGTTTCAGATGCCACGGATCCGGGGTGGTCAGACGGCGAGGACAAGAGAGCGAAAGGTGAGAGACAGCGTCGTTCGGCCCGTTCTACCCCCAGTTGACGGCAAATACAGCTCAAAGATGCACCAAGGTGGGTGGTTCCTGCGATTCTCGCTGCGCCACTAATCAGATTCAAGCCGTGATGACATTGATTCCCGATGAGGACACTGGTTTTGCTTGTCCTCCAAAGCTTCACCGATGACGAACATGCATCCCATGCGTATTTTGTGCCCGGAAACCTACTAGAAGTAGTAACTGACTACCGTGGCCAGTTCAAAGTTACTGCTACATTATGCCACTACCCGAGGGCGCCTGCTTCGTCATTTCATGCCGTTGCGTATTCGCTTGCTGTTCCACTGCGCCAAGTGGCCCCAGGACCCTCCGTTTGGTCATCGATTTATCTTCGGTCCCTTTCATGATATCAAAATCCTCCGCGTTCGCACAACAACGGTCTCTATACTCTGGATCCACCTATAAATGCAAGATGCATGGCGTCCACCCTTCAGGTTGAAGAACCAATTTCCAGCGATGGTCAGCCTCCGTTCATCCCTCCCTGCTGCACTCGCCATCTTTTTTGTTGCAGCTACTCTTGCTGCGCCTATTACTCCGACCGAGTCCAAATGTCTCACCCAGGAAGGGCTCGATGATAATGTAAGGGCTTGACTTGTTGAATAGCTACTTATTCTCATTGGTGGTGATTTCACCGCAGTCTCAGACTCCCAAGGGACCAGAGTGCGAAATAGCACTGGCTACACTTTGTTACTGGGGGGAATGTAAAGCAAGTACTTGAGGCATTCGAGTATGGGCAATACATTTGAAACGGAATGTATACTATCAGAAAGGAGATACAAGGAGCTCTCTGTTTGTTCAATACGTCGTTGGCGAGAAATGCAGCACATTGGCGCACGCACTGGAAATCACTCAGGCCGGCCGCGGTCATGGCTGCGCACACACTTGATAATCTGACACTCCCCCTCAAGCTGCGCACAGTCCGAGCTCTGCAGCGAAATGGTTGACTTGGGGTGCTTTCGTAAGGGTATCTGCAATCATGTCGTCTGTAGGGCAAAAAATAAGCCAAATCTTGCTATCTTCGACTACCCATCGGGTGAAATGGAAGCGAATGTTGAAGTGCTTTGTACGCGCGTGATAATGGTGATCCTTCACGAGCGCGATGGTGGATTGATTGTCCGAAATAAACGTTGTCGCTTTGTCATCCAGAAGAGCCTTTCAACGGCATGGGGTTCGGCGGGGAGAGATCGAAGGCCATACAAACTTGTGTGAAGTGAGGAAAAAGCGTCTGATGCCCCATATGTCGACTTCGGGACCATGATTATCCTGGAAGACATCAAGAGAGTGTCCCTCCCCAGTCAAATCATTCGCTGCAACGGTGTTGATCCAAGCAGCATCCTCCTAATCAAAAAAAAAAAACTATTGGATAGGCTCATCGACAGCACGGATCGGATTATTCCATTGAGAGTGTCGAAGATAGATTTGTATCTGGTGAATAACCTAAAATATGATTTGAATAAAAGGGAGCACTACCTCTTCAGCTGGGGAATCGCCGTGCGGGTACGGAAAGCATAAGGCGCAGCTGCTAGCATACCGGTCACATTGGTTGGTTTGATATTTAAACCTTGGGGTTCTAAGTGCAGTGGTACTAAATATACAAGTTTGATCCTATCCGGATATCCCATGGATTAACTTCAATAGGCTGTGTTCCCACCGAATGTACGAGACATGCTATTTCATCTCCTCACCTTGATAGCATTTCTGGTTAAGCTAAGCCCCAAGCTCAGCGATCATTCCCATCCTGCAATACTGACTAAATAGAAGATAAGCAGGAGTTGATAAAAACATACCGATTGATAGCGGTGAATATTACATTGTTGATCGTCATATGTAACGATTCAAAAGGGAAGAAAGATTGATCATTCGACGCAAATTGCAAGTGAGTCGTAAATCAGCACTTAGTAGATCCTGAATGGTAGCCTATTGCGAAGCTGCATTGAGTGAGGTGATTGCTACAACGGTGACATGCGACCCACAAGTCAAGAAGCCTGTAATTCCAAGAGTAAAAAATACCACAAAAAGATGACGCGATTCATGCCCATCCAAGAGGTAAGGGGCCAGAATTGGACACCCATAGTATTTTGTGTTGGATTACCCAGCGCGCGCGCGGCCACATCCGTTCCGGACTCAACCGAGGCGCGCGTACTCGACGCGATGCAAATCAGCGCATGATACCTCGTAGTAACACAATTCTATTTGATTGATTGCTCCTTACACCTTGTGACTGATCTTTTGATTGATAGACAGTTTCATATCCTTGTTACTGAGTGCACATCAGTGCCTGGTAGTTAGATTCTCTTATACTTAAGTACTTCTGTCGTACTGTAACACCTCAGTCCGTTTGCCTTGCGCGCGACTGAGTGTTATCTACTCTAGCGCGCTCCTTCCTTTTTAGGTTGCTCATTCCCATATTTTGTCGGCCAGCCCTTGTCGTAGATCATCGCGGTTTTCTCGATCCTTCTCCTCCCCTGAAGGGACAAAACAAATTCCATAACCAGCCACAGTCTAGTCGAAACTTCCCAGTACTGGTGAAACGATTTGGGACCCGGATGGATACCCCGCCCAACGTCACCTCCAGGGTTCTTGACATGTTTGCGTCCCAGAAGTCGTGGCAAGCCGACTCCGTTCCACCAAACGGCGGTAGATCTACAGCCGCCCTGAGGATGGAACCGAGACCACGGGCTTCTTCCTCACTTGCACGGAATGGACACTCGGTAATCCTTTCGTCACAAAGATCGGGGGGAAAGAGGTCGATCAAGGAAGTCGGCCACTTCACATAACGACGGCAGTGTTTGTGGACATACATCCACCCATTTGTTAAGAATTTCATGAGTTATATCTACTAGATATATCAAAATCAGGCGGGGGAACAGGTCCATGAAGTAGCCTAAACATAGAGGGGCGTACAGGTGCACAAACCAGGGGCCTGGCCGTGACCGTAGATGCGTCGTACACCACATTCCAAGCCAGACTGGGTAACGTGGTGCTGAAACAACTCAGGTCCCAGGATCAATGAAGCAGAAGCCGGCGAATAGATCTTCCTCAATGACACTATCATTGATGGTTCGGATTCCCATTCCCCTGTGGCCAGAATGACTCCTTGAGCAGCCAACCACCGGTTCGGCAAGTATCCATCACTCTGAGGCTGGTTTGACTCGATTCTGAGTCACAGAGAGCACCGGAGCCGACATAGTTAACTTCAAACAATTCTTGACGGCCGTGCAGGTGAGTATGTGCTTAAGAGTAACGGGGATCGTGGGTGCGCGGGCAGCAAATGTGACGGCGTAGGCCATCTGTGAGATGTGGTCGTTGCGGTCACGGGTATCAGCGTAACGAGGTCGTACCGGATCAACAATAGGTGCGTCATCACTGGCCTGGTTGAAGAGCTGAGATGAACCCATTGTGTGTGGGGAACGACAAGCGTACCAAGCCAAACCATTTCTCGCCCTCTTTGGTGTCGATCGTAAATTGCTTTGTCAAGTTGACACCGGTCCTCTGCTTTAGCTGGGTTAATAACGCGTTCAAAATGGACCGTTGTCCTGTCAATGTCTAGTTGAGTGCAGTGAGGGAGTACCATACTCCGCTTCGGGGTGTCAAACTGAAGTGGACGAGAGACTAACAATGGACAATAGCCTGAGTGAAGGTTGCTTTCGATTTTCTTTCTCGACTACACCGCAGTTCCATGAACCCGACAAGCAACAAAGGGAACGTTCAGGTGCAATGAAAATCAGATGTTGGTCACCTCAAGGTCGCCTGCACCCCACTCTTATGCCTGGCAGTCTAGAGCAGATATTGGGAAAACATACTCGGCTGAGAGTGTACGAATATATTGAAATTGCTGTGTAGAGATCGTCCATCATGATAATGTGTAAGACTACAATACTTCAATGATACCAGCACCAGCAATCAGGCTCTCCAACGAAACCCCGTCGCGCATCTGAACCATAATCAAATCATCAGCTGCCACCCGTCGGTATTCCATCCGGGCCGTCTTCTCCAACAACAGCGCACCGAACCGCTGTTTCAGACGAGTAAGCAAGCGCAGCGCCTGCGTCGTCTCGTCGAGTTCGGGAGTTCCGTGAGAGTCTTCTTGTTCGAACAACGAGCCAATCCAGGGATGACAAAGGTAGTGCTTCTTTGTGCTCAGCCTGCTGGTGGTCTGTATTTCGATATCTCCAAATGCAGTGGTTGTCGCACGATACACACAATAGCTCGACCTTGGGTCTGGTCCCAACAGGCAGGTAAGCCGTGTGACTTCGAAACGGATGCAAGGAAGCTGTAGTCGTTTGGAAAAGCAAGTTGGCGATGAAAGCTTGCTCAAACAACCATATAGTTCCGTCACAGGGGACATATTGATTATTGACGAGCGCAGTTCGGAAACGATGTGATCCAGCTCGGGCTTCTCCACTCGCGGCACATGCAGGGGAATGGGTTGATTATAGGCGGAGATCCGCAAAGGCAAACAGCTATTGTATTTATTTGAGATGCCAGTCCAAGCAAGTATTGACGCATCCCCCGATGCTGTCAGGGCAAACTCCAAAAGTCGCCCAAGTGCGATCGTACCTTCACCATAAACAGCTGAAATAGATGCCTGCAATACACCAAGGAGTGCATATGCCTCGTCTTCTACAAACGTTGATTTCCGTGATGATGCAAGATATAATATCTCCCAAACTCGTTCGAGGCCAGGTTGAAGGATAGCAACTTGCTCGGGAGATGCCCCTGGTACTTCCATCTGTCTAAGAATCTTCGGCGATTCCTTGTGATTCCATGGGAGGTCCAGTCCGAGGTAGGGCTTCCAGTCGTTCGTATAGAACCTAACAACCCTAGCTGCTCGATACTCCTGGTAGGTCCAAATCCTCGAATTCCAGAGGCTTTCCTCCAATGCATTCTCATTCATGTCGTCCGACGAGACATCACAAAGCCGAATCAATGTGAGGGTCGAGTTCCGATACCAGTCGAACATGGAGACAAGTGATCGTTGTAACACCACCTGGTTCCCTTTATCGATGCAACAGGTGTCACTCCATGCCCACCGAAACATGAGCTTCTGCACCACTTCACAGAATTTTTGCAGTTTCACATTTGCAGGTGACTTCTTCAGCCCGTAGACTGTGTCCCATCGGACGTCCTTTAGTAAAGGTTCGCCATTCTCCCACTTGTGTGAGAACATGACGTATTCATAGAATCCCTTGACCTCTTTCTCAATCCATGTATCATCTAGTTCTCTTGTCATGGATGAAACGAGCCTATAGAATATTGGTTGTCCGTCAAACGCTTTAATTAGCTGGGCCTTGTTGAATGGGCGACCCTCGTTGGTATTGATGAGCACATCCGGCAAGGGGGAGACGATTTCTTTGACGGTATCTCGAATCGTAGGCCTTGCATCAATATACTGTGGACGGAGTGCTACACTCCATGTCAGAAAACGCGCCAGGCCATATCACGAAAATAGCTCACTGGACGTGAGCTTCGAGAGCATCGCATCGAATGCTCCAACCGCCTCTGGATAGCGACCTGCTGCGTGTAATGCTGCATGCCGTTGCTCATAGCCTAAATGAGATGAAGGGTCGAGTTTGACCACCTGGAAACTGGGTTAGTGACACTGCCTGCGCTGACGAAGTGCAAATCATACCTCGTCGGCATCCTTGAGCGCATTCTCCCACGCCTTCATCATTACCCGCGCTTTGCTCCGCTTGATTAGGATATCCACAGGGTTGAGTGGGTCGAGCGAAAGTATTGTCGAGCAATGTTTATCAGCCTCGTTATAGCTTCGAGAGCTCAGTGCAACGTCAGCGAGTTTTTTCAAGCTTTCTGTGCATCTTCGTTTGAAAACTACAACGGATACTCGGACGAGGACCAGTAACATTATGCTGTAACCACCCACCACGTTCCCACTCTGCCTGCTCGCTTGTGAGACTTGTATCTGTTGTGAAGTCGCCTTGCAAGTGTCGAGAATGCTCGATTGCTTCAAGAACATGACCAGCATTCACAAGGACATCGCAAACCGTACGGTAAATGACAAATTTTGGGAAGCTGAACTGAGTAAAGAAAAAATATATCAGTATGGTGAATGTTATCTCACGTACAGCGTACCCTGTTGGAACCTTTCAGTGCTTCATTTATTGATCCATGAGCCAGCAGCGCGCTTGCCCACTTTGTGAGTAAACCATCTGGGGTCGGCGGACGGAGAGAGAGTGCAGTAGTATAAGCATCGAGAGCTTCTTCGTATTTTTTAGCTGCCGACGCCTCGTCACCGACTCTTTCCAGCACAACAATGCATTTGCTAGTAAAGGCTGGGAGCAGTGGTTAAAACTCTTTACCATCTTTGGATGACGGAACCCACCAGAGAGCCAGTCCTGGATAATCGTATCGGCTTTCGCCTCGTCAGACATACACCTGGTGTAGTCGAGAAAAAATTTTGCTGCGTTTATTACATGACCATCGGCATACAAGGTTTCGCATTCGTGCTTCTGTTGGTAGGCACGAACAATCTGCTGGTGATTAATGAGCTGAACACGAAGTTGTTGGTTGGTTTCCTTGAGATCCGCTGAGGAATGTGGACGAGCAAGAATCACAGCAGAAAATGTCATCAATGTCACATTGATGATGAAAATAAACGCACCAATAGCACTTTTCTGCCTACAAAGATACCCAAAGAATGAGTGAACAATGTCAGGAGTGAAGAGTGTATCGCGTAGATTCCTCAACACGATTTTCCTGCCCCCACCAATGACAAGGTCATAGTCTTCTGAGATCGCGACGGACCGAATGTCATGAGGATGTTGAATGAGAGAACCGATCTGTTGATGGGTAGACGTATCCCAGAATGAGACAGATGAACCTGCGCTAGCAGCGATGAACGTGTCGTTGTTCGCTAAAAAGATGCACTGTGCGTCGTCACCGTGAATGCGCCATTTGGACAGTGTCGCCCCAGAGGTGATATCAAGTTGATGGATGTTGCCATCGTGGTAGGAAAGGGCAAAGAGTTGTTTGCTGTCGCCGGTCCAGGCAACAGAATAACAACGGATTGGAATGTCGACGGGGATGCGGTGATTTCGAATGTCGTAGACACGAAGAGAGCTTTTGCCACGATTCTCTGAGCCAGCAGCTAAAAAGGAATTGTTGGGTGAAAACTTGACGGCGTCAATCCACCCGTCTTGTTTGAATTCAAGCAGTTTTTGGCCAGTCGATGACCAAACAAAGGCACTTTCCAACGACCCAGTTGCGATTTTCGTCGAGTCCGGTGAAATGTCCACCGCTTCCACCGAGCCCTGTGCTTCGAACCCGCTCACTTTTGTGCGATTCTTCGCATCCAACATGATCACTTGGTCATCCCATGTCCCAGCGACGATCCATTTGCCATCCTGCGAGACTGCAATGCTGTGAACGTTGCTCACGTCGACTGGTGTTCCCATCTCCTTGCCGTCTTTCACACCCCAGCATCGAATCTTGTTGTCCCAGCCACCCCCCACGATGTGCTCGCCACCAGGGAGAAACGCGATTCCAAGTATTCCGTGTTCGTAACTGATTTCGATCGGTTTCTGTTTGACGACACTCTCAGGTGCGTGTTCGTTCAACTTCGGGGCTCCATTTGTTTTGCTTGCCTTTGCTGCATCGTTCGTTCGCGTCACGTCGCTTTGCTGACTTTTTTTTGAAGTTGATCCCCCTGATTCTTGCCCTTCTCGTCAGCGTTTCCGTGTCGTTGATTTGCATACTCACTATTCCATGGCCGCCGGGACATTTTTGTTCGAATACTGGTGAAGTGAAAGGAAGAGTGTCCTGACAAATTCCGGACGGCGCTGGTAGATCCCTTATCCTTCACAAGCGCCCGTGTTCGGGCTGTGCTATCAACGATACCGCGAGAAACTTTACTAGGCAAAGTCTAGATATCGGCCGTCCATCATCAGTGTCAAGGAAGCTGTGACTGTATATGATGACCTCCCGACACCGTCGTCGTGGTGGTAGGGGTGATGTCTGCGTTTGCCATTTTGCGCGATCTTTTTTTCCACACATGCCCAATGAACGCCACACCAAGGATCGCCACACCAAAGATGCTGACAGTTCCAGTGTGGGCAATCCATTGCAACACGGCATGAACGACAGTCAGGTGGGTCCCGGGTTAAGACGGGGCTGAGCGTAGCCAGGTTCGGAACATGATCGATGCTCTGGGCCTAATACATTGATTAGTTCTACATTGAGTTGCTGCGAGTAAACCGTAGGGCACTAATAGTACACGCGTGCGTCAAAGAAACGGAACCAAACAGGCATCACAACACGTACACTTATAACGAACAAGACTGGATCCAAGTCTTTATCAAGGGGTAGGGTTTCGCAGAAGTTGTTTGCTGTCATTGATCAAAACTTGTAGAAAACCAAAAACGTCAATTGCTCGGAATGTAACTTCAATTACGCTGACATGTGAGTTTGAGTACGTGACACCTCTTTAAGGAATCAAAGACCTACTTTGGTCGTCACCACGTACCCGTATACCTCCCTGTTAGCCCCTCTAAGATTTATGCCGTGGACGCTATCGTCTCCACTCCCGTGCGTAAACAGGAAGTCAATATTCTTGAACCCCTCCACGTTCGAGATAGAGGTGTTGACGTATCTTCGTAGATTATCATTCGGAAGGCCCGTGTACCGTTCCGTATTGATCGAATCTGTGGCCATCTGATGAATAGCCCAGCATCTTAAACATATCTTAGCCTGCCGTACGATCTCTAGCTTGTGACAGGCTACGGACCGAGTTGGGGGGTAAAGACGTTCAAGGGAACCGCTACAGCTATGGCTAGTGAATGAATCCCCACGTCAGCCTCGGCAACCTTGGAGGCCATGAGCCCCCCCGTAAGACTAACCATGACAGCCATCAGCGGCTCAGTGGCTCAAGATGTAGATACTCTTACCCGACCCCATATACCAATTCCCCCCGGATCTACGTAGCCTCCACCTGCCCAGATGCTGCTGGTGACTTGAATGGGTAAAGCGGAGAAAAAAAGGAAGCGTAAAACATACCGTGCCGCATTAATCCCTATTCTTGCTTTCCCAGAACCCCGGGTTGTATCTGACTAGATCGTGCAACCGACGTCCCTCGAACCCAGCACCCACCAACCAGGGCCACAACATACTGCAGGGTGCAGACATGGTAATCATTCCAATCACATTTGTACTCGAGGTCCACTTTTTGACACGCAGGTCCACCGTAACTGGAAGAATCAGAAAGACGGGATACTCTGAACACACACAAAGAACAAACCGGGTACTTCGTGTGACCGGAATTATCCATTCTAGCCCCGCGTCACCTTTATATTTAGTTCTGGGATTCGGTGAGCAAGATGGTATGTATGATAACAACAGATGGTCCACCATAACCATCGTTATCGGTTGTAGAGTGCGTGATCGTTGCTGCCTCGAATTCCCCGAGGATTTTCAGTCAATACATAATTAAAATCTGAAAATCAAACGGTGGGCCACTATCGATTCTCCTCGTACACATAAATTACCTGGTCTATTGACGCCTATCACAGTTTGATACGGAGCACCCGGACCTTTGTAATTCTGTGGATAGAACCCCCGGGGTGTCGGTGTTCGATGATGAGATCGGAACTGAATACAAGTGACGTGCGGCGACGGAGGAACGAAATGAGCCTCGCCGAGGGCGAAGTGGTGCAATAGATTGAGGAGGTTGACGAAGCGTGGCGGACCGATGTCCGTCGGGGAGGCAAGAAGGGATTGTTCCCCTCTGTGTCCATCGGTAACCATGTCATTTTACTGTTCACGGTTCCCTGAGGCTGAAGTGAGGGCCCCGCCCCCGCCCCCGCCTCCCCCACCTCCGACTCCCCCTTCGCCGGCACCGGTAGCTGTAGCGGTAAGTTCACGGGAGGTACCGCATATGCGCATGTTGAGTTCTTGCCATCAGCCGGTTGCACCACCAGCTTCTCCCCCACCCCCTCCGCCAGCTGCGAGGCGTCATCGCTGTCGCCCTCTACGAGTAGGCGTGCCACGTCTTCTTCAATTGTTACCTTATCGCCACGTTGCGACAGCTACGACAAGCAACGAGATCGATTTCTGAGAAGGAGAACAAACCAGGGAGGTGGAAGGGGTGAGTGAAAGGGGGTGGCAGGGTATGAATGTGCGGGGTGAGATGGAAGGACGAGAGGGGCCGCAATCCGTCCACGCGCGGGTAGTTGCGAGGACATTCTTCTTTCTTTCCAACGATATTTCTCGCACACACATCACTCGACGGTGATCCAAAAATGCTGTGAGTCCTCAAACCTACCAGAAGATGTTTGTATAGAACGTAGTTGTGAGCTCGAGATTGTCCTCAGCTCAGATGACACCGCGGCATCGCGGGTATCATGATGTCTCCGTCACGCATGAGTGCAGGAAGCTTTGGCAGAAACAGCCACGTACGGATCATCCTTGACGGTATCGTTGGACTTGGCGAACATGCCAATACAGCCAAGTTTATCCACAAACGAGATCTGTTTCGATTGCAAGGAGGTCACAGCAAGCGAGACAGTTTGGCCCATCCGCTGATCAGGCGATAAGTGAAAGCCCACTGTGACTAATGGCGAGAACACTGAGGGACCGGGCGAGACGGAACTTGACCACGATCTATAGGGGCGACTACGAGAGGCAAAGACAAGGAGAGACTATCTATACCTACATGGTGTGGCGAGATGTATACTAGCGTGCACGTGATGTGTATGCCAATGGGTATGCCAATAGGCTTAATAAGATGGCCACCACAGAACGACGTGGACAGCTGACAGATCCGGAGACGTCTGGCCTCAAAGCACCGAATGATACGTCCGTAACACCCTTGGGATACCCCACGGGTTCTGAACAGCTACAACACTCGCCTCTGCTCTTGGACTGACCACAGAATATCTCGAGCCAGTGTGAGGTAGGTCGAGTGGACTCAGTGGTCTACACAATAGAAGACTGACCGACGAATGATACTCGGCTGAGGGAACAATAACTGAACCATGTAGAGATCGTCCGTCGTGAAAATCACTACAACACTTCGACGACACCCTGTTGTATTCGTTTGAGATGCTGGTCCAGGCAAGTATTGTCGCGTCCCCCGATGCTGTCAGGACAAACTCTAAAAGTCGCCAAAGTGCAATTGTACCTTCACCATATATAGCTGAAATAGATGCTCGAAGAACACCAAGCAGTGCGTATGCTTCGTCTTCCGCAAGCGTCGATTTCCGGATGATGCGAGATATAGTTTCTCCTGAACTCGTTCGAGGCCTGGTTGCAGCACAGCCATATGCTCGGGGGACGCCCATGGTATTTCCATCTGTCTCAGAATCTCCGGCGATTCCTTGTGATTCCACGGTAAGTCCAGGCCAAGGTAGGGCTTCCAGTCGTTCGTGTAGAACCTGACGACCGTAGCTGCACGATACTCCTGGTAAGTCCAAATCCTTGAATTCCAGAGGCTTTCCTTCAATGCATTCTCATTCATGTCGTCCGACGAGACATCACAAAGCCGAATCAGCGTGAGAACCGAATTCCGGTACCAGCTAAACATGGAAACGAGCGATCGTTGCAATACCACCTGGTTTCCTTTATCGATGCAACAAGTATCGCTCCATGCCCATCGAAACATGAGGTCCTGCACGACTTCGCAGAAATTCTGCAATTTCGCATTTGCGGGTGACTTTTTCAGGCCATAGACCGTATCCCGTTCGACATCCTCTAGCAGAGGTTCGCCATCCTCCCACTTGTGTGAGAACATGACATATTCATAGAATTCCTTGACCTCCTTCTCAATCCATCCATCGTCTAGTCCTCTCGTCATAGATGAAATGAGCTTGTGAAAAATAAGTTGTGCCTCAAACGCTTTAGGTAGCTGGGCCCTGTTGAGTAGGCGACCATTCTTAACGTCAATGAGCATATCTGGCATTGGGGAGCTGGTTCTTTTGACGGTATCTTGAATCGTAGGCCTCGCATCAGTATACTGCGAGCGGAGTGCTGCAGTCCATGTCAGACATCGTGATCGGTAGTATTGACAACATAACTCACTGGGTGTAAGTTTTGAGAGCATCATATCAAACGCTGCGACCGCCTCCGTATAGCGTTCTGCTCCGTGTAACGCTGCGTGTTTGTGCTCGTAGCCTAAATAGGATGATGGGTCAAGTTCGACCACCTCGAAACTGGGAGTTGGTGACATAGTCTGCGGTGATGTGATGGAAACCATACCTTGTGAGCATCCTTGAGTGCATCCTCCCATGTCTGCATCATCATCCGTGCTTTGGTTCGCTTGATCAGGATATCCACGCGTTCCGGTGGGTCAAGGGACAGGATTGTCGAGTAGTGTCTATCAGCTTCGCTGTACTTTTGAGAGCTCAGTGCAACGTTGGCAAGTTTTCCCAAAATTTCCGTGCATCTTCGTTTGAAGTCTACAGCAGATACTCGGACGAGGTCTAGCAACATATTCCTGTGGCCATTCACCACGTTCCCATTCTGCCCGCTCGTTCGCAAGGTTCGCATCTTCTGTGAACTCGCCTTGCAAGTGCCAAAAATACTTTGCTGCTTCGGCAACACGACCGGCATCCACAAGGACGTCACATATTGCACTGTAAATAACGAGCGTCGGGAGGCCGAACTGGGCGAAAAAAGAAATCAGCATGAAGGATGTAATGCTGGGTACAACATACCTTGTCGGAACCTTTCAGTGCCTTGTTTATTGACCCGTGAGACAACAGTGTGCTTGCCCACTTGATGAGTAGACCACCTGGAGTCGATGGGTGGAGGGAGAGTGCAATGGTATATGCGTCGAGTGCATCTTTGTATTTCTTAGCTGCCAATGTGCCATCCCCGATTGCTTCCAGTGCAGTAACGCATTTCCTCGTAAATACTGAAAGTAGCAGTGAAAGACCGTTTACCCCGAATTCAGACAATGGGACGCACCGGAGAGCCAGTCTGTGATGATCGTGTCGGGGTTCGTCTCGTCGGGTATGGACTCGGTAAAGTCGAGAAAAAGTTTTGCGGCGTCGATGATGTCGCCGTCCGCATACAAGACTTCGCAACGGAGTCTCCGACGAATGGTCTGTTGGGAATTGGCGAACTGAACACGGAGCTGTCGATTGATTTCCTCGAGATCCGCTAACAAATGTGAACGAGCGGGAACAGTAGCGAAAAATGTCATTAAAGTCATATGGATGGTGAGAATAAATGCACCAACAATACTTTTCTGCCTACGAAGATCCGCACGTAACGAGCGAACAATGTCGTTTGTAACGACAGTGCGGGGACTGGGGGGTGTCTCACATAGATTCCACAATGTGATCTTCTGGCCTCTGGCGATTACGAGGGCATGGTCTTCTGAGATCGCAATGTAGTTGATAGAAAGGGGATATCGAATGGGAGAGCCGATTTGCCGGTGGGTGGAAGTATCCCAGAGTGAGACTGATGAGCCCGCGCTAGCAGCGATAAAAGTGCTGTTGTTTGCGAGGGAGATGCACCGTGCGTCGTTACCGTGAATGCGCCATTTGGAGAGGATCGTCCCGGAAGTGACGTCAAGGTGGTGGATGTTGCCTTCGTGAGATAGCGCGAAGAGTTGTTTGCTGTCGCTGATCCAAGCAACGGAACGACAACAGATTGAAGTGTCGACGAGGATGCGACCATTCTGACTGTCATAAACACGAAGAGCCCTGCCAGCAGCCAAAAAAGAACTGTCTGGTGAAAAGTCGACCGCGTGAACCCATCCTTCAACAAATTGGAATTCAAGCAGTTTTTGGCCAGTCGATGACCAAATATGGGCACTTTGATACGATCCAGTTGCGATTTTCGTCAAATCCGATGAAATATCCACCACGAACACCGCGCACTCGGCTGCTTTGAACTCGGTCACTTTCCTCCGACTCTTCGCATCCAACACGATCACTTGGCCGTTGAATGTCCCAGCGACGATCCACTTGCCGTCTTGCGAGACCGCAATGCTCTTAACAATACTCCCCGCATTGACTGGTGTCCCCACCTCCCTGCCATCTTTCATACACCAACATCGAACCTTGTTGTCCTTGCCACTGCCCACGATGTGCTCGCCATCAACGAGAAACGCAACGACAAAAATCTCATGTTCGCAACTGATTTCGACAAGTTCCTGTTCGACGGCGCTCTTAGTTGTGTTTTTGTCCAACCTCGAGGCTCCGTTTGTCTTGCTCACCTTTGCTGCATCGTTCATTTGCGTCGCGGTGCTTTTCTGACTATTCCTTGAAGACGCTCTGCCTGATTTTCCTCTTCTTGTCAGTGTTTCTGTGTCATATTTTCGTATACTCACTCTCCAATGCCCGCTGGGACATGCTCGTCTGGGTGCCGGGGCGGTAAAAGGAAGAGCGTCTTCACGAACTCCGCTTGCATGGCGCCCACAATCGCCCCGTGATCTGGCTGTGCGCCCTTCTCAGTGCCATCGGAAGAACCGGCTTACTAAATGAAATCTAAATCTCGAGCGCCCATCATTTCGGTATCACTACACTTGGAACCCCGAGATTTCGTTATCAAACCGACCAACGTGACAGGGATACTGGTAGCCGCCGCTTGTGTTTTACGCGCTTTCGTAGTGGTTCCCCAGTCCAAGCACTGTCTTTTATTTATATTCTATTTTAGGTTGCTCGCCAGATACCGATCTATCTCGCTGGGACAATGTGATGGGTACTGTTGATGAGCCTACCCAATAGATTCTTATTGGTTGTGTGGATGCTGCTGGGATCAACACCCTCTGCACGTCTCCCGGGATAAACACGGACCGGAAGTGGACATATGGAACGTCGGACACCTTATTCTCACCTCACGAAAGTTTGCGCAGGTGCCGAAAGAATTGTTGAACTTCAACATCGCTTAGTGTGCAGCAAAGGTATCGAGCAAATTATTTTCTATCAAGACTCGACGTTTGAGCACAACTTTTTTTTTGTCACGCGCTTCTCTCCAAGGAGTCCATGTGCATGCATTTCGCAGAAATGAAGCTACAAGAGGAAACATCTTTTTTTTCAACAATTTGCCAAACTCAAGCATTGTTTAAGAACGCAGGCTATCCAATGATTCGAAACTGTGACGACCATTACACTGGGAACATTTGCATAACAAGAAAAGCAAGAAAAGGGTGACGCACTGCGGAAACGAACTGAGGAATGTTGGAACGGTCACGTCGATGAGGAAACTCACGTTTATCAAGGCATGTGACCAAATGGTTATCTAACTCATTCGTTCGAGCGAACAAGTGGAAGTCTAGTGCGCCCCACCGGTGGGCAAAGGGGGCGGCGGGGAACCGGTAGGGTGTGGGGGACCGGTAGCCCCTGTCGGCGGGGGACCGATGGGTGTGCCCGGGGGAGGAGGGGGTCCGCCCTTCCCAGTGCCGTCACGGACAGCAATGCCTGGGATGATGAGAGCGGCGGAGAAGCCCACGAAGACGAGCGTGAGGAAGGATGTGGTGATATGCATGATGAATGGGCGATGAGAAGAAGACTAGCTGGGTTGAGAAGCGGATGGAAACAATGTGGTTCTGGACGATGTGAGTACACACCGTAGTTCTCGTCCTTTTTATATGCTGAAAAGTGCAGACAGGTCAAATGTATGAAACTCGTGCGCAATGATCCGCATGCCATCCAGATGCGCAGTACAGAATTCCTACCGGGGTTGCAAGCGTGACAACCCCAACCGCTGTATTACGGCCATGTAGTCGTACTTTAACATTGCAAGACTACATTGTATCTGCTTGAAATCTTCAATACCGTACTCGATGAACAAAGGATAGGTATAAAAAAACACGTACTTTTCTTCAATTTCAATCCAAGATCAAAGCGCTCAAGTCGGTGAGAATGTCCGATAAAGACAATCTTGAGCCTGAAACATGTCTGATATTCTTACTTCCAGAGTTCGCGACCTTCGCTGGACCGCCTGCGGGCTGCAGGACTGCGGACTGCGCTGTTTCGGCTAGGGATGCCTCTACTAGACAAGACGCATGAAACGTGATATCATAGAACGTGTCCGTCCCCTGTAATGATTAGCACACACCGATTTGGAAAGTGTTCATCCTGTCTTCGCCGACACTGATCGTCGATCACTTGGAAAGACGACAACAGCCCTCTACATTAGCTGAGGTACGGCACTCTGAAGACGTTGAAATGCACCTTTGAGTCTGCTTTCTTGTCAGTGGTCAATTTTGCCTCACTCGCCATTTCTGCATCCTTCATTCGTGTCATGTTGCTTTGCCGAGTGTTCTCCAATGATGGTCCCGCATTGAGATAATCATTGCACATGAGCTTCATACACTTGATCTGTCCGCATCTACGGCGCGTACCCACATCATCCAGAACCACATCGTTTCCATCTGCTTCTCAAATCAGCTGGTCTTCTTTTTATCGCCCATTCATCATGCGCATCAACACGTCCTTCCTCAGGCTGACGATGCTGAATAAGGCAGGATCATCCCGCCTGGCTGTCCTACCAGGCCTGATCATGCGAGTATCCCCCCTGATGTCCCTCCCCTCCCTCAGGCACACCTGTTGGTCCTCGCCAACAGAGACACCGTCGCATGTAGACCACCAGGCGATACACCATTTCCTCCATCTCCAACCACCGATATCCCACCCTAGCTTACCGGAACACCACGTGTTCCTCCATCTCCACTCCCGTCCAGAATTCCGGCTCACATAAACCATCGCAGGGATAATGACCTCTACCGGCTTCGTTCGCAGACGGGCACTCTGACCACCACAAACCGACCGGAAGTCTACTGATCTCCCACCCCCTTTCGGCTCCCCACCCTCCCCTTTACCCACTAACGGGGCACACTAGGCATCCGCTCGTTTGCTTGAATGAATGGATTGAATAGCCGTTTGATCATATACGTGGGCCGCTTCATTGGCCTGGTCATTCTGGCATTACTCAGTTCGTTTCTTGTGCATGTGTGCGGAGAGTACGACGAGCGTGCCAAACTAAATCATTTTCCATCGTCTTCGTCGGTACGGTAGACATGCATCATTGAACCTGTTTTCTCTGGTTGAGCGCAACGATGGTGCATTCTGCTGTACTTTTCGAGATATGAAAGGGAAGTAAAATTTTTAAAAAAAGACAAAAGACTGATCGAACCCCGATCGTTGCGACCCGAACACGATCAAAGAGGCAGCTTGGGATTCCCTTGACTGGACTTGAAGTGAGACGTTCAGGTCAAAGGACATGATGTGCAGTCACCGTTGCTTACTGAACTGGAAGCAGATACAAACTCATCTACATAATGGAAGCTGGTAGACGAGTGGTACATACTTGATTGAAGAACGATAAACTAAACCGTATGAATGTAGATTGCTAGTAGGGAAGGAGACTGTCCATTATGAAATCCAAAAGGTTACAGTACAACAATGACACCGGCACCAGCACTCAGCTTCTCGAATGAAACCCTATCGCATATCTGAACCATAATCAAATCATCAGCCAAAACCCGTCTGTATTCCTTCCGCAAAACCTTCTCCATCAGCATCCTCCAATAAAAGCTTGCCATCCCCCTATTTGTGTGAGAACATGATATTTTCATAGAATTCTCTGACCTCTCTCTCGATCCACGCATCATCTAGTTCTCTCGCCGTAGGCGAAACGAGCTTATAGAAAATTGGTTGTCCCTCAAACGCTTTAGCTAGCTGGGCCCTGTCGGGTAGCAGCCTTTGTTAGTGTCAATGAGCACATCTGGCATGGGGGAAATGGTTCTTTTGGCGGCATCTTGAATCGTAGGTCTTGCATTAACATACTGCGAGTGGAGCGCTACAGCCCATGTCAGACATCGTGATCGATGGTATCGACAACATAGATCGCCGGGTGTGAGTTTTGAGAGCATCGTATCGAATGCTGCGACCGCCTCCGGATAGTGTTCTGCTCCGTGTAGCGCTGCATGTTTCCGCTCGTAGCCTAGACGGGATGATGGGTCGAGTTTAACCACCTGGAAACTGGAAGTTGGTGACATTGTCTGCGGCGACGAGATGGAAATCATACCTCGTTAGCATCGTTGAGTGCATCCTCCCAGCCTTCATCATCACCCGTGCTTTGCTTCGCTTGATTAGGATATCCACAGGTTCCGGTGGGCCAAGGGACAGGATTGTCAAATAGCGTCGATCGGCGTGCTGTAACTCAGTGCAACATTGGCAAGTTATTCCAAAATCTTCGTTTGAAACCTACAACGGATACTCCGACGGGGTCCAGCAGCGTTTTTCTGTGGCCATTCACTACGTTCCCATTGTGCCCGCTCATCTGCAAGGCTCGCTTCTTCTGTGAACTCGCCTCGCATGCGCCGAAAAAGCTCGATTGCATCGACAACACGACCGGCATCCACAAGGACATCGCAAATCACATGATAAACGACGAACTTCGGGAGGCTGAACTAAGAAAAAAAGAAGGAAAGAAAAAAGAGCACGAAGGATGTGGTGTCGACTATCTGGAGTCGATGGGCGGAGGGAGACTACGATAGCATAAGCGTCAAGTGCATCTTCGTATTTCCCAGCTTCTGATATCCTATCTCCGGTTGTTTCTAGCGCAATGACACAAATCCTGAGAGTGGCAGTTAAAAACACTTTACTCTGATTTCGGACGAGGGAACCCACGAGGGAGCCAGTCCTGGATGATCGTGTCGACGTTAGTCTCGTCGGGTGTGGACCGGGTGTAGTCAAGAAAGAGCTTTGCAGTATTGATGATGTCGTCCTTCGCACACAAGAATTTCGCATTGATGTTTCTGTTGGTGGGCATGAATGGTCTGTCAGAGCTGTTGATTGGTTTCATCAAGAAATGTGAATGAGCAAGAATCATAGCAGGAAATGTCATTAAAATCATATTGATGATGAGAATAAACACACCAATAGTGCTCTTCTGCCTACAAAGGACAGTGCGTAACGAGCGAGCCAGAAGGGTATTGCATAGATTCTATAGCGTGATTACCTTGCCTCCACTAACTACGAGGTCATAGTCTTCTGAGATTACCGTGGACCGAATGTCATAAGGATGATGAATGTGAGAACCGATCCGCTGGTGAGTAGAAGTTTCCCATAACGAGACCGATGAATCAGCGCTAGCAGTGATGAACGTATCGTCGCTTGCTAGCAAGATGCACCGTGCGCCATTACTGTGAATGCACCATTTGGAGAGTATTGTCCCGGAGGTGATGTCAAGATGGTGAAAGTTACCATCCTTTGAGAGCGCAAAGAGTTGTTTGCTGTCGCTGGCCCAGATAACGGAACGACAAGAGAATGAAATGTCGACGAACTTGCGGCCATTCTGAATGTCATAGACAAGAACCTTTGCCGCTATTGTGCGAGCCAGCAGCCAGAAAAGAACCGTTGGGTGAAAACTTGACCGTGGGAATCCATCCTCGGTATTTACTGTAAATTCGAGCAATTTGGATCCAGTTGCGATTTTCGTCGAGTCCGGAAATGTCCACCGCGTACGTCGCATGATTGTGTGCATTAAACTCGGTCACTTTCTTGCGACTCTTTGCATCCAACACGATCACGCGGCCATTGTATGTCCCAGCGACGACCAACCTCCCATCATGAGCGACAGCGATGCACTCAACACCCCTACCTCCGTCGGTGTCCCTACCTCCTTACCATCTTTCACACACCAACATCGAATCTTCTTATCCCGCCCACTGCCGACGATGTGCTCGCCATCAGGGAGATATGCGACTGCATTAATGTCATCTCCACAACCGGTTTCTGTTTGACGATGCTCCGAGGTGTGTTTTCGTCCAATTTGGGGGCTCCGTGTGCCTGTCTCACTTACCATTGATGCATCGTATGTTTGCGTCGCGTCGCTTTTCTAACTGCTCTCTGAAGTTGGTCCCCCTGATTCTTGCCCTTCTTGCCGGCGTTTCCGTGTCATTATTTTGCATACCCACTTTTATTTGGCCGCCGGAACATGTTCATCTGGACACTGGGGTAGTAAGGAGAAGAATGTCCTTATGAACTCTGCCTGGTATGCCACATTCTTATCCGCCCACAATCGCCTCGTATCCTGGCTGTGCTCCCTTATCAATGCCATCGCGAGAATCAGTTTACTAAATGAAATCAGAGCCTCGAGCAACAATTATTAATCCCGATGGTGTCAGCCGCAAGCCTGCATGATGAGGTCGTCCCGACACTGGTGTGTCTGTGTCTGCGTTTGCCGTTTTTTTTCCACGCATGCCCGACGGACGCCACGTTGAGGGTGTTGACGGTTCCGATGGGCAGACAATCCATTGCAGTATAGCATCAATGAAACGGACAGTTTACGTCGGGTTGGGATCAGGGCAGAGCGCAATCGGGCTTGAGACCTAATCGATTGACCGATGGTCTAGATCTGATATACCTACAACATATTGATACGAATCCCTTGCCCCGTTACCACAAGTAAATCATAAACCAATAACAGTACTGCATACATCCGCGTCAAGGAAATGGGTCGAGTACATGCACTCGTGACAGCTACCGCATAGCATCAAACCCATCCCCCATGCGAACACGGCTAGCCCTGTCGTCGACATCGTCTGAGAAAATTTGTCTGATGTGACTAATCCGATCCAGGAGGACATTCACAGCCCAAAAAATCGAGCCGGACGAGGTGAGCATCCTGGTTTCCTCAATGATATCCACGACAGTCACACAGGCTCATCTGGCAGCGTCTTGTCATGCGTCCGACATACCGCACGATCGACAGGTTCTGAGTGGCCGCGTGCCATGCCACGAATACGCATCCGGATGGCAAACCGTATATCGAGAAGATGGCAATGCCCAAAGTGGCCCGCTGATGTGGTCATGAGTCTTTTTAAACGGGGTTGGCTTCAATTGTGCATTGTGGTGTTCCGGATCACATGCCCAAGTCCATATTTTCTTGGGGTTATTCATCGTGGTGCATTCGCACAGGTCAAGCACAGAACCAAGGTCATCATTTTTCTTGTCTTGTTCCCGTGAAAAGGTATATGCAATGATGGATAGATTATGGTAGTGTTCCTCACCCTATCACCGCAACCCAACCCTGATTCCGCCTGGCCCCCGGGACACGATCATGGACCGCAAGCCGTTTATTCGCTACATCAAAATGGCACTACAGGGCGTAAAGTATCGTTGGTCACCAGACTTGGGTCGCATCCCAACAACCACACTCTCGGCGGGTTGATCCAAAACATTGACCCACCCAGCCACTTTCCGTCATGTCGTCAGGCTGTGCCTATCCGTGGAATCAAAGCGGACTTTGCCGTCTTTTTCGGTGACCGACCTCGGTTTGTTCGATGCTCTACATGCCACTCGGATGAGATTGTAACAGGGGTGTCATGTTCACCGCCCAAGGGCTGAATTTTATTCCTCTAGGTTCAATTGAGAAATAACGTCAGCGTAACTTCAGTTTCTGGGGCCGTCTGCCCTCTGCGCCGGCGCTGTACCCCTGATCACATCAACTCACCCTCAAATGTTTGTTTGGCTACCTATTTTCCAACGGTGATAGGCTTCCTCATTGCTACTTCGAAAACAGCGACCACTGAAGGGAGGCGGATGAAGCCATCAATGTTTTGAAACAGTAGTTTGACAGGGCCTCTAGTGGTAGAATCGATTGTGTCATTGGTAAGTTGTCGAGGGTTTGCAGCCCCTTTATCATCGCGCTCTCGCTAAACATGCAATGCGTGTTCATATCCAGTGGCAGGTGGGGTTGATCCGATTAGACTCGGGCTTATCTTCTCGTTGAGTCATATTTTCCTCGCCATTTGGCAGACACCAATGGTGGGCTTCACATTGTTTGATACGGATTCGATAGAAAAAAAGACCTGGCCAGAACATGGTGTGTTCCCAGTACCTAACAACAATACAAATGTAGCTATCCATGGACCTTGTCGTTTCCACGGCACAGGTGGTTGCGTGGCGTTGAAGGCACTACAACCGATTGATCTCGTCATTGTTTCTACAGATAGAAACAAAAACACACCGTCGCCTGTTATCAGCGTAGGTCGTGGCCCTGCCGTTTGAAGAAGTGCTTCGATGGTCGCCCCCTCAAACAATTTTGGCCCTTTTTCGCACGGCAATGGGTGATGCCGAACCATACCCGACTAGAAAGTCGCTGCACATGAAGATATTCATAGGTAGCTTGGGGAGAGGTTGGAGAGTCTGGGCTAGGAGCATAAACGTTCGCATCCAACATACTCCTTACTGCCTCCGCCCCGGCTTGCCAGACCAAGTATTTGATGAAACATCAACACGGACCGAGGCCGCGTAATGTCACTTGGTTTACGAATCGTGCGAACAAACCCCGTCGATATGTAATGCACCGCCTACGTCGTTTTTTTTTTCACACATTGCAGTCTGCGCTATCTAGGTAGGTATATTTCTCATGTGTTGGGGAACGTGTATGCTCGGCGATCGGATGTAGTGGCACTAGAGTTTGCATACCAAACTTGGTTTAGTATGTTCGAAGGGGTGGTGTGAAAATCCGGCATTTCCCACCGCCAACGCTCCCTACAGCTCGGTAAGTGTAGAGTTCACCGAAGAACCATTTTATCCACGAATGTTTGAAGGAAAAGTACTGGAAGATCCCGAATCCCAATCTGGAGATCGCAGCCTACCACCATTGGTTTGTTGTAGCAGGTGGATTTTTTAAGTACCTGATCTCATTGCGATGTGACTTTCCCTGCAGAAAGGCGCAGGTACCATGATTATTCCAGAGCGTTTCGAATATTTTTCTCTTTTGCGACTCTCGACACAGCTCATTTAACGCCCACAGCAGCATTATCGAATATCGATGACTAGTGCATCTTTTCGGCCATCTAGATTCTTTTAGCGGTGGCATCTCCGCATATCTTCCGTGGTATTCGTCTTTTGATGAGCGTTGCGTCTTCCAGTAGCTGAATATTTATGTCGGGCACCATTAACCGACTGAATTAGATACCCCTGCTTCTGTGGAATATTTCTCATGGAAAAACACCACTGTATTGACCATGTGCGGTGGGTTATTACATTCGACAGTGTTACCCGCGGGCGCACACCACAGCAAGTTTCTCATCTGTCTGAACCCCCCTTTCTCGGGTATTGAAAAATGGTGCCTGCCGCTCCTGTGTCGTCAATGTTTGTCGGAGGACAACAAAGTGTAGTAAGTCCTTGTGCAGTATTTAAAGTGAAACTACGGACCTACAGACCCTCAGAAAACAGTTCTCTCATCCAGTTCCGCTCTAAACATCTACTCGTCTGTTAAACATGTTCTCCCGCTTCTTCACTCTCTTCCCCATCGTTGCCTTCGTCGCTGTCGCCAGTGCCGCCCCCAACAATCTCGAGGCTCGCCAAGGCTCCTGCAGCAACGGGTCTGTAGCTTGCTGTGGCCAGACCCTTCAGGTGAAGCTATTTTTTATGGGCGGTTCTGTGACTCATTGTGACTACTTACAGTCCAATGCACTTGCTGTCATCGAGGAAGCCGGCGAGCTCGGTGTGACTCTTCCGGAGGTCCCTGTCCTTGCTGGACTGGCTTGTACCCTGAATGTCGGCACTTGCAGTCAGAGTGCTGTGTGCTGCAGCAACGTCTATGGCGTGAGTGGACCCCATCTGCAGATTTATAGTCGATATACATCTGATTGACATTATCATACAGAGTGGCCTTCTTGTCCTTGACTGCAACTCCATCACCTTGTAAGGTCAGCAGGATAATATGCCGGATGGTGGATTTTTATTGCCTTGATATATCTGCGAAAGTTAAAGGAAAAAGAAAAAGTTAACTGGTCTATGTATGTGGTTGAATTTTCCTGGAGGCTCTGCATTTGCCTCCTTTTGTGTTTTCTGCTTGTGATCGTGTAAAGGAAATGAAAGTGTCCAGTATTAAAGATATAGAGTCGTGATCAGGTTTGATCGATTATCATCTCGTAAGTCAGATTTTGTGCCAGGTGATTCACTTGGAAGCGGTGTCACGTCAACCTTGGACTCGGTAAATCATTCTGGGCAATTAGTAAAAGCAACTCCGCCATCACACCCTGCAAAGGTGGGCATAGTCCATCACTGCCGTAAACGGCCTAGCTTGGGCTCGTTTTCCGGGGCTCAGTGTCTGGTCATTGATCTACATGACAACAGCCCATTGAATCAGTAGTTTGTTGCAAGTGGCGACTGCCGCGCCTAACTGCCCTGACCAAAGGCAGAATGCTGAATGCTAAGGCATTGAGTATTATGTATATGTATTAGGTACGGGTCCTAAGTAAGCCAGTATGCTTACACTTGTCCTCACCAAACTAAATCAGTCTGTCAATGTCCCTCATTCTCGCCTCTCTTCCGGTCACTGGAGGGAACAACTACAGTTGTAATGACTAAGTAAAACAATGGGACTACGACTGGGAGAAGTGTGTATGGTAAGGATATGGGCTAAAGCGGACCGACCATGCTATCCAGCCCCTAACAGAGACCGTCAGGCACGGCACATGCCATGAGGGAGAGTAGGAAAGAACTCGTGGTGTGCACATGATGACGAGGGTCTGCATGCTCAGGGCCCCATGGGGAAAGTATGCAGAAGGGCTAAGGAAAAGGGTGTGGAGGGGGAGGGGTTTGAGGGACAAATGCTGCGATGGTGTCTGTACTCGGCCGAAAACTTTGTGCTGTGTTGCATCGCGTGCTGCTCACGACACAGTGCCCAATAGGGCTCCGTGGAAAACTCGGATGTTTTTACTAGGTAGTTTTTGACACGTTAAAAACTAGTTTTTAACATGTTTTTAACTACCTACCAAAAATGGAGTTGTCAAAAACCTGTCAAAAACTGGTATGATGGCTGCAGTGATAGTGGAGACTGGCGGAGAGTCGGAGATAGCTGGAGGTTGCTGTGACAAATCTTAGCCACATCAGACCGCTCACGCATGCTTGTGCATGCATACAAACCGCGATCCATGATGGAGCCTGAGCCATTTTTCAAGAACCTTGCCTTTGCCACCCCAATGCTTGATCAACTATGACATTTACTCTCTCATCTTCCTGACTCCATACCACTGGCTGATGAAGCCATGCCAATCTATGACTTTCAGTTCTATGCCCCAGATCCAGACAAGGTTGAGTTGTATGGCATGACAGAAGCTGCACTCAACAATACCCTTGAAGTCTTCTTTGTGTTATGAATCCTTAAGATCACCCCTAAGTCCTTGGATCATCCTTTCTGATCCTCTAGAAGTCACTTTCGCTTTAAGGTACTTTTATCTAATCTTATCTATAGGGGGGACCAAAACCCAAAATCTTC
>JBBPJT010000187.1:0-41013 GCA_038088895.1 Xerocomus potaroensis | reverse complement strand
ATTCCTCCCATCTCTTCCTCCCCCTCTTTTCTTACCACGGTAGCCTCTTCCTCGTCCACTTTTGCCTACATCGATACCCCTGCCCCCGTCCCAGCTTGGTATACTCGATGCGAATGGTGTGACGAGACGGATACTCATCTGGGCATTTGGTGCCCAAAACACGCTTGTCCCTCCTGTAACGCTTATGCCCCAGGTCATGCCCTACACAACTGCCCTCAAGCAGCGTGTGTCTTCTGCCAACGACAACATTGGGGTCGTCCATGTCCCCTCTACAAGTGTGGACCAGATGGTTGTGACGAGTGTAACTCCCTCCAATGGGGAGAACTTTGTCCACGAAGAGTGCGTCGAGCAGAACTGGATGCCGAACCTAACGACCCGGATGATGCGGATTACTCATTTTTAGACAGAGAGTAAACAAAGGTCGGCGTCCTTTGCACTAGAATGGGGCTTATGTTACGATTTTGTACGTTTCTTCTTATCTCATCTTATCTTGTATGCCATGTTTCTTCCGTCGTCATATCACTTTTATTTCAGATGCTATTTCATCTTCCAGGTTAGTCATCCATTGACTGCCTCGTGTCCCCATCGTTCCCATTTCTGATATCCTGACGTGTTTCCCCAACGGATTACATTCCTCTTTGAGTAGTGTATAGCTTGGTCCGTTCGCATCTGGGATAGGATAAATACCCCTGCGCATGTATAGTAGATACAAGCTAGTTCTACGCAATCTACTCGTAGTTCCTAGTCTTCCAGGTCTCCTTCTAAGGTTGTCGGGTTACTCCAACGACTAGAAGATCTCTACACGTTTCTAAGTCTAGCAACAAACGCGTAACAAACCCTAGGAAGCAAGAAGCACACCTCGTGGGGAGAAGAAGTAAGCCACGAGGACAATAGAAGCACAGCGGCTACTCGCCATGTGGGAAAACTACATAAGAATAGATCAGGGTCAAGGGTACGCCCAATCAAGAAGAAAGTCCATGTTGGGCAATGTGCACCAACACGTAAGCCATAATGGATATCAGATGACGATCCGATATCAAAGGGGTATCGGCCATCAGATCGCAATCCAATGACAAGGATCTAGCATAACAGTCTGACGCTAGTATAGGCGACTAGTCAGACGGAGAGATCTATAGATGGGGGTGAAGGGAGAGACGACAGTGTCTTCATGAAGAACCCCAACACTAGGGGAAAACCATAGATTTGGAACAAATCTGTAACATTAACCCTTGAAGGTCTTCCACCATTCTTGTCTTTATCTCTGCAGTATTACTAGGTGTCGTCCTAGTCATCTTGGCCAGCCTCATTGCTGCCATTGTCACTTATCTCTACAGCTATCTAGTTGTCACTCTTTTTGTGTTCACCATTTGAAGTTATTGGCTCACGTCGTAACA
Source organism: Xerocomus potaroensis (assembly GCA_038088895.1). Classification (NCBI taxonomy): domain Eukaryota; kingdom Fungi; phylum Basidiomycota; class Agaricomycetes; order Boletales; family Boletaceae; genus Xerocomus; species Xerocomus potaroensis. The sequence continues at coordinate 39,619 of JBBPJT010000187.1, read as the reverse complement.
CTAGCATAATGGTTCAACACTAGTATAGGCAACTAGTCAGATGGGGAGATCTAACGGTGGGGGCGAAGGAAGAGATGATGGTATCTTCATGAACGAACCCCAATACCAGGGGAAACTTGTGGATCTGTCATAGAACTGTAACACCAAGCTTGAAGATGGCTGCACATAGTCAGTTGCCACTTCCGATACAGTCAAGTCCTATCCAAGCCATTAGTTCTGCAATTCATCAATTCTATCAAGAATCTAGATCAGACTCCACTCACACACACAGTACTCAGCCATCAAACCCTACACTTTATCACTTGGCTGCAATGAATGTGCTCAACTCTCTTGCAAGCACATCAGGAGGATTTCTTGCAAGTTCTACCCCAATAACACCTAATCAACATATTCCTGCCTTTGTCTCTACTCAGATATCACCCATTCAAAAAAAAGCACATACTTACCTGCTTGTGGAAGGTCCACAGAATCATTGGGAGGTGGTGTTACAAGAGGCACTACAAGACTGTGAAACATGAGAGATGATATACAAGAAATGACTTCTTGATATGCAGTCAAATGTGTTGCTGGTTGAGATGTATTCTAACCATCTCCATGGACAGCTGGCCACAGAACAAGATAAGCAGAAGAAAAGAAAAACTGGTCATCTTAATGGTGATAGATTGCCAAAACTACTTACTGGTGATGAATTCTTTAAGCGTGTTGAAGAACATGAGGAAGCTGCACAGGAGTTGAGAAAAAAACAGCACAAAGAGTGGTCAGCTCTTTTGGGTGAATGGAAACTGGCAGAAAAAGAGCAGCTTGAGCAGAACAAGGCATGATGAGAAACTTACCAACAAGCATTGAAGCTATGGGCTGAAGAAGATGCATGTGCCAAACAAGAAGGCTGGCAACCACTCTTGAAGAAACCACAATGAGAAAAGCTTGAGGGGCAAATTTCCAAACCAAAGGTGAATAGTAGTAGAGTTGATGAGTGGGAGGTTGTTGAAAAGGAGCCTGTATCAGGCAATGAAGGCATTGAGAGTGATGGTGGGAGTGGAGAAGTGTGATATGATGGGGTTGCCGATAGATATGCAAGATAATGGTAAGTGACACCTAAGCAACACACTTTTCCTTTTCAAGCACTGTCACAACTAATGGGAACACAAGATAAACCCACATTTTATGATTTTGCCCATCACCATCCTATATTAACTATGATTCATAAAATAGTTGCATATTCCACAAGAACATTATCATAGCAACATATTATAATTTTTTCATGGTGGAACAATTTGGTCATTTTTGAATGCAAGCCCATTTAAGTTTTGTTGTTGCAACTGCTGGGGGATGACTATAGATTTTGCTAATGCAATTTGATTCACTCTAGTACATATTTAGTTGCACAGTATACCCTGTACTCTAAGCTAGATCTCCCTTGTATTCTTTGACTCCTAGTTGACCAATCCATTGGTTTCTCCAATGCTCTGCTCAGCAGCTTGTTTGGATGACTACACTTCACCAACTTTGTGATACAAGCTCTCTGGCTTAGGAGGCATTGATACCTTCAGCTCAAAGGCCTAAGATTCAGATTCCCTTCAAGGGCTACACTTGTCCCTATCCAGGCCAAGCATAACATGTGTATTTTGAACATAGAATCATGAATGAATATGTGTACCTCAGCAATTTGATAGGACTAAGGCATGACAAAGGCATGGGACAAGATTCATGACTGGTAACATGACAGGTAATGTGATAACCAAAAATGAAGATGCCTAAGAATAGGTAAGTGTTCTAATAGGTTTCAGGTTTCTCATTGAGTGGCCATGGCATGGCTGCCATCAGATTCATGTGCAGGCATGTACCACTATTGATAGATATCAAGGGTCAGTTATATATTGTTCTATTGTAGGGTGTCTCATGTAGCCTCGAGACGAGCGACATCTATCGTCGAATAGCGAGCATCATCGTTGCGATGGCGCGGAGATTGCTTCATCGAGCGTCAGCGGACTTTGAACTTTTTGGTCTCTACATGGGTTACCGCGCATCAACCCGTCAGTCTGTCACGCGTGCACCCAGAAGGGCGACAGTTGGGGTGATGGTGCCCTCCATCCCATCGAGAGTTTTCGCTGGCTCGAAATTGCTGCACATACCACTCCTTCGTACGGTTCTTGGAGGGGGGAACACTTGGTGGTTAGCGAATGGACTGACAGCCCGGCCTCTCTTCTGAGTCCTCCATCGATTATCGGCGGTCTTAGGCGCTACCTTGTTCTTTTTTTGGGTATTCTTCCTGTGCCGCAGCCGGTTTTGGTTTTGCTATCCGCTGTCTCATCCACCCAGCGGCACTGCTATGGTACATCGGACTGCGGTGCGGGTCCAGCCGATAACAGTTCATGGCGACAATTTGAGTGAAGCACATCTCTCTCCCCGCACGACATCCACGAATGGCAACCTCCCATTGTACGCGACTCTGCTTGCGTGCCGTCGTCCTTGTTGCGGTTGCAATTTTGATTCTCACTGCCTTTCCGTTCAACCGCAGCCTCGTCTATTCCATGCTAATACATGGTCGTTATCCACCATTGTACTCGCACTACCGCAAACTAGAGCTAGAGCTCCCCTACTACAAGATCTATGAACAGTCAGACGTCAAGTACCTGTGGTCCCCTAATCACCCATCTAGTGTGCCTCATAGTCCACTCTATTGCGGATCTTCTTAACCATCGTTATAGAAGTAGGGTGGGGAAACATCATGCAGGACTACATCCTTGGCTATGTTCTAGCATATGCATCCAATCGCTCGTCAGTCGACTCACGAACAAAAAATACGACGCATTCCTGATACTCTTTTAGCTTTGTTTTTGATGACTATACTTGGGCCACTGACGACATCCCATACTCATATATTAATGGGAAGCTTATTCCGGCTCGGATTCCACTGACAGCGTATGTCGACGGTAAAATATCTGGTTTAGATACTACAACCACCAAGTCTAATCGAATATACAAGGTCCTCTGGCAGGCGGGGTACTACCATCGGGCGACACCACCCCTCGGGCTGTATACAAAGATTTCTTCCACAAGATCTGCCCAAACCCAACTATCTTACGACTATCGGACGTTGGTGGCTGGAGCGACTCGGACACGGTCAAAAGTGTCATTGATAAGTGGGTAGAGAAGATTGTATCTATCGAGGACCCTTGCCTGCAATTTGAAGAGACATCCGCAGACAAGCAGATATTCAATGTCACGTACGTCCCTAAAAATGTACCTTGGGAGCAAAATGACAAAGTTTTACAGGGTGTACTCCCAAAAAGAGCGCTTGCTGAGCATTTGGCCCTACTTGTCTAAGTTGCCTGTTTTGATGCATTGGGGATGGTCGTCTATGATTCAGGACGCCTTTGAAGCAAACCGCGCAATTATTTACCCACCAGCATTGCGCTGCTCAGGCAGCCAGGATTCCAGATCTAACAAAACAATGGGTGGTTTACTTGTAATCCACATACGAAGGGGTGATTTTACTCACCATTGCAAGTACCTCGCCAAGTGGAACGCAGACTGGCAGGCATTTAATTCTTTTCCTGAACTCCCCGACAAGCACGACCGGGTGCAATCCGACCCTCGGGTTTCCTCGGCAAATTACAGGACCTACATGGACCACTGCTATCCAAACACAGAGCAGATCGTCGACAAGGTTAGGGAAGTGAGGGAGGAGTCACGAGACCACATAGACTATATCTACATCATGACAAACGGGGCTAATTCCTGGGTTGCGGATCTCAAGATGGCCCTGTACGAACTTGGAGGATGGCAACACATTGGAAGCAATCTGGATCTAAAATTGACCTGGGAGCAGAAATTTGTTGCGCAAGGAGTCGATATGCTAGTGGCACAGAGAGCGCAAGTGTTCATAGGCAACGGAGTGAGCTAGCCCAAAATCTTTTGACGCATTAGATCTGACTCGGAATCGCAATAGTGGTCTAGCCTTTCTTCAAACATAGTGATGCTTCGCACTGTGGCCGGTCTACCATCAGAAAGCAATCGATTTTGGTAACGATACATAGAATGAGAAGGATACCCTCAGCTTTATTGTACTACTTAGTCAAGCCTAGTTTGAATGACTTGCCTCATTAAGAACTTGGCGGTTAGTTACCCCTCAACTGAACTTTAACCTCCTCACTTCATCGCGTTGTACAATCGACCAGTCGTTCGCTAGGTCTTGACGCGTACATTTTCAGATACTCGCCAGGGTTGGCAAGGAACATAGGTCGAGGTTGCAGACATGTCTACGATATCAACCCAACTGCGGAATTTCAAGGAGCCTACAAAGGAGCAATTGCTCTATCTCTTCTTCTCCATTCCCGACTTGCCGGCTGTGCCCCCTCTCAAAGATGGCGACAAGCAAAGCACGCCAGAACTTGAAAGAATGGATATCAACGCAGTGCTTACCCTTGGCGAGCAGGGTATCGAGGATGCCTACGTGAGTTCGCTGGTACTTGTTCACTCCTAGCAAGTGAATAGACATTACCGGTCTAGGCAGGGAAATTACACATCATCCCACCATATCTAGCATTCACTTCACTAGACCGCAAGTCAGTCCGGTTCACCTTACCCCTGTCCACTATACGGCGTGTGGAGCGACTTAATACTCGGGCTGGTGTCTATGCACTTAGTTTGATAACCTGGCATAGCACGAAGATCGTGGGTTGTGTTGTCAGTGTTCACGCATCCTACTGACTGCTCATCGCAGATTGTCCAGCTGACTTCCTTGCGGCCAACAGCGGATGCGTTCTGTGCTCTTCTGCGCGAGTCATTGAAAGTAGAACTTCAGCGCGGTCATATGAAAGTCGTGAAAGGATTCGTGAAGACCTGCTATTCCGAAGCACTTCTGTCAACTACATCCTCGGTAACTGATCACGAGCGAGAAGACGGAAGTCTGATCGCGGAGGCCAAGGATGGGTCTTCGGCTCCAGAAGTTGTCTTTCATGGTGGCCTTGGCCTGAAGTTCAGGTTTCCGGGTGATCCGAAGAAGTGAGGTTTCGTCTTCACGTGTCGTTCTCCCGCTTGAACACGCGCCTAGATTGCGGGAAGCCTCGAAAATAAAACTCTGGACTACCTATCTACGGAGTAAGTGCTTTGCTCCGATTCATCCCGATAGTAACACATGGAATAGCACATGGTCGAAACTTAACTCTATTGAGATACCCTCAATGCACGCGTCTTGTGCAGGTAGGGCTACCCAATCGCCTCCGCGGCGAGATTTGGGAAACCCTGTCCGGCTCCCTTTTCCTCCGATATACGAATCCAGGTTTGTATGTCAAGCTTGTTGAGGATGTCAGGGGCAAGCAGAGCACAAGCTTTGAGGACATCGAGAAAGATCTGCACCGTAGTCTTCCTGAATATGCTGGGTACCAATCGGAGGAGGGAATTGGTGCTCTTCGTCGTGTTTTACAGGCTTATTCGTTCAAAAACCCAGAAGTAGGGTATTGTCAGGTAGGTCAATACACTAAGCCCCATCGCCCTCATGCAATGTAATTTTTTTTTGTCTAGGCAATGAATATCCTTGCTGCAGCGATTCTCATGTATGCAGAGTACCCTACCTTTTAACATCGATTTACTAATGATTTCCAGTTACGTGTCAGAAGAACAGGCTTTCTGGCTTCTTGAAGTGCTGTGCGACCGCCTTTTGCCCGGATACTACAGGTGCGGCTGTGACCAGATTATCTCGATCGAATCTGATTTATCCACTAGTCCAACTATGCACGGAACACTTCTAGACCAAAGGGTGTTCGAGTCATTGGTTGTACGGTGTCTTCCTATGATACATGATCACTTTTCAGCCGTCGACGTGCAGCTCTCGGTTGCGTCTTTGCCGTGGTTCCTGAGCCTGTTAGTATAATCTTTGGTGCAAATTCCTTTCGGTATCCTGATTCATTTTTCTCTACAAGATACATCAACAGCATGCCGATGGTATTTGCCTTTCGAATAGTCGATTGTTTCTTTTGCATGGGCCCGAAAGTACTGTTTCAAGTTGGGTACGATTCCTCTTTTTTTTTTCATGACAGAATGTATTGCTGACTCTTCCATAGTCTTGGTTAGTGTATTTCATCCCCTTCAAATCCCTCTTATTCTTCCTCCACAGCAATCCTCAAGATTAACGGCGAAAAGTTGTTGCAAATTCAAGATGATGGAGGGTTTTTGAAGTAAGTTCATCACATTGCACCAAGAGTCATAATTGGAATGCTTTGTAGCTTAATGAGAGAATATTTTGCGTCTCTTGGGGAGTCAGCACACCCAGATTCATCAGATCCAAGGGCACGTGCGATCACGCGTTTTCAGGAACTGCTTCTGGTGTCCTTTCGGGAGTTCTCAGTGATCACTGACGAGACGATACTCTCTGAGCGGCGCAAATACCGCAACGAGATTATTAACAACATCGAGACCTTCTCAAGGCGGTCTGCTGTTCGGAATCTCAAGACTCTTGCAAGGTTTGCCAAAGATCAAGCAGGGTTGATCTACGATGCGCTTTACAAGGCGATGTGTGTAGAGCCGCCCCCAGCAACCGTCGCCCCCCCACCTACTTTGCTCGTCAGCACTGATAGCATGCAGGAAAGGCCCGAGACAAGGATTGGACTAAAGACTTTCAGGGTGTTCCTGAGCGAGGTCTTGACCTGGGCAAGGGACGAAAAGATTGTGCTCAATGGTTTTCAGGTGTGTGCCCCCCATCTTGGTATTCCCTGCTTGATTCTTATCTCAGACCAGCGACGCATCGATCGTGAGGTCGCCGAGCATGAACTTATTGATAGGCTTTTCTACTTCTGGGATACATCCTGTAAAGGGTCTTTATCGTTTCAGGTGGGGCGCGTAGTTGAATTACCATTTTGCGTGCTTATTTTGATATCAGGACCTGGTCTCTGGGTTAGATGGTGTAATGTTTAACGATCTGATGGACAACATAGAGTGGTTCTTCAACCTACATGACAAGAATAAGGATGGATACCTGACAAAAGACGAAGTGTTGACATTGTCAGAATCTTTCTTGGTGAGCCCAGCGGTACACCCTGTTTGCTATCTATTACAACTATATATAGTTTATTTTTCGCCATGAAATTGGTGATGCTTATCTAGGGGCAGTTAGCCGCTTCATGACGAACGCTTTCGAGTATGGTGATACCCTTTTGCCTCAAGAAACAAATAGTGAGACTGGAAAAACCGAGCCGCAACAAATAGGACATAACCAACCATATCTCAATCTTGCAACGTACGGTATAGTACAACGAACCTGGGTGTCCTCGTTGACTGTGATTGTACAGCTTCCGAATGGTCGTCCTGGCTGATGAAATTCTGGAATCATTCTTTGAGACGGACTTGTCGGCGTCGTTCAAGCTAGAGTCGGTCACGGATCTGGAGCTACCCACTTCTAGTGGAGGTTTTTTGGAAGATCTTTGGTCCAACATTGCGACAGAAGACAACAAGAAGATGTTCCACAAACTCTCGGACGAGCTTGCCAAGACGATTGGTAAACACCAGGTTGTTTATAGGCCCACGATCGGACGTTACACAAGGTTGGAGGAGCCCAAGGCGCGCGAGTCGCTCGTATCGCCTGTGCCAACATCCACGTTGACACCCAGTAATTCGGACATCCATTCGACCTCACATGATTCCTTATCTACCCTCAATATTGATGCCGCGGCCGTGCAGGACGGTGGTTCTGAGCCACCACTACACTCTGCTTTCTCGCCCTTGCCACATGTGAAGGCAGTCAGCGCGGCGTTCATGGAGAGGACGCCGTTCGCAATTGATGATGCAGGTGACGACGATGATGACAGTGATCTGGATATGGTTCATGGAGAGGATGACGACCAAGTCATGGATGAAGTCGATGCTTTCTTGGAGGCTCATGATTCCGGACTCACAGATGCAGACAAGGCAGTTGCAAAAGGTGAGCAACACGAGCAAATACTCTGCTGTGACTTGCGCTAATGTGGACCAAGATCTTCTGAATGCCAAACCTGTATGAGCCAGAAGTGACGACCAACCACACGAAGTTTTCCTGTACTTTTACTCTTCCGTGTATTGCTGCTCGACAACACGAAAATTTATAATGAGACAATCACGACATTACATCAATACAAGTTACTGCCAGCGAATCAGATTGTAAATTTAGGGGAGGGATATCAGGTAGGTGGTCCTCGATCTGACCATATTCGAATTGCAAGGTCTGGTTCTATTGAGCCGGATGCTATGACGTTTTGGTGAGGGTGGGTCTGAGAGAAGAGAACATTAGTCAAACACTTTGTTTAAATCGTCCTATCTTACGGCCACAGCAACGATGACACCTGACAAGTTCCCCTTAGTTGCGATGAATGGTTTTCGGGATGATCTGCATACCGGAATGGGCCTCTAAGGTTTGTGCAACTTCACGACTCTGCAAGTCCCAAATGTACACCTTGTTGTCTTCGCTGCCCGACACGATCCATTTTCCACCCGTCACACTGAAACAGGCGGCAATACAATACTTTTCGTTTTTGTGGCCCATGTACGTTTTCAAGCATCGAGAGGTGTGATAGTCCCAGAGGCGGATGGCGCTGTCATGCGCTGTCGACAAGATGTATTTCGAATTGGGTGAGAACTGCACGTGCTGGCTAACACAGGTCAAGTCAAGGTGGTCGAGAAAACGGGAGGAACGAATGTAGCTACCATATTGCGTCGTTCCCCTCGGTCAGTGTCTTGAGACATTTACCTGTGGTAGTATTCCAGATACGTCTGCAAACAAAGTTAAGGGATATTGTCGAAGGACGGATGAAGAGCATCTCACATCAATCCATCCAGCGCACAGGAGACAATGAGGGTCGCATCTCGGTTGAAATGCACGGCAGTAACGTAGTCCATGTGGCCGTTCAACGTCTTTGTGCACTTTCCTGACACAAGACCAATTGAGCAGCTAGTCAAAGAATGATGGACATGACGGACCTTTTGTTACATTCCAGATCCGGACGTCGCCTTCGCATCCTCCGGAAACGAGCAGATCAGACGCGACGCTGTAATTCACGCAGAACACAAAGCTTGTGTGACCCCGCAAGTGTTTCGTGGTTAATCCCTAGCCCGTAGCATGTTTCCTTTTTAATTTCAGGAGTTGTGGGGGGTGAACGCACAGTGTCTACGTTCCATATCCGTATAGTCGTATCGTCCGAGGCGGACGCCAGGTACGAGCCATCTGTGGACCATGCGATGTCAGAGAGCCCTTTCGTGTGGCCGTTCAGGTTCCGTATGAGTTCGCCCGTCAAAGGGGACCATATTTTGATGACGTTGTCGGCGGCTGTGGTATGTTGAAGGACTGGTGGATGCGAGGGAGTGAAGACGCGTACCACAGGAGGCGAGAAGCGTTCCGTCGGGACTAAACTTGACAGACGAGATAGATTGTGTGTGTCCTCGAAGAGTATGTCTAAGTTGGTAGTTTGGTCGTTCGCGGTGGGGTACAGACGGTACGGGTGGTGGTGGAGCGACAGGGACTGGAATAGGGACAGGAGGTATGTTATCTGGTACTTGTGGGTCATCTTCTGTAGTTTGCGATGCGTTATCGTCGTCCGTAGTCGACTCATCCATACCAGCCAGGGGGTCCATCAACAGAGGACGAGTTTGTGCGTGTTTAGCAAAGGCTTTGAAAATCAACAAAACCAAACAACCAAATTCACTCTTAACCTAGTGCAGGTAGATTTGCAAGTTTGCAGGCATGTCGAGGCTGCTATCCCCTCGTCAAGCGATCCAAGTGTTGTGTGTAAGAGACAACACCCGCTTATTATCCAGGAAACTCTCCCCGAACTCAAAGATGATCTTTCAAAGCCCTGTCTCCGCCGAGTTTCTTGCTTCTGTGACAGATGTAAACTCATTCCCGCGATTTAATCAACTGCCAGAAGTGAGTCGAGATCATTTGTCACACGGTGGTTTTACTTCCTGACCATCAAGGTTATTGTCACCGGTAAGCAAGCCCAGTCCGAAACTACCGTCCAATCGACAAACATCTGTCAGGTAGAGCAAACGTGGGCAAATCATCGTTACTCAACGCTGTTCTTGGGCGCAGAGATCTGCTATTCACAAGCAAGAAGGCCGTAAGCAATCTATCTTACTTGTGTATTGTCTTCACAAGGGATTTGCAGGGTCGCACCCAAGCATTGAACTTCTTCAGAGTCGGGTCTCACCCTGGTAAACTGGTAGTAGTCGACTCCCCTGGATACGGTTCACGGGGACGCCCAGAATGGGGCGCCCTATTTAATCACTACGTTATAAATCGTGAGGAGTGAGTGGCTCATATCAACTTATTTGGAACCTTCACTGATCCAGTAGCACTCCAGACTGCGACGGATATACATATTGATCTCCGCCCCTCATGGATTAAGGACCACGGATGAAGCTATGCTAGCTGACCTGGATGCTCGAGTTCAGCGGTCTGGCGGAACAAAGTTCACTTTTCAAGCAATCATCACAAAGGCAGACCAACTCGGGAACTTGGGTCTGGAACACGTGGACCAGATGAGGAATGCTATTTTTCGAGCTGCGCCGACCTGTCTCCCGCCGATCATCACCGCTTGTCCTCCCAAGAGCCCGAAGTTTGGTATCGAACTGGTTCACGAATCGATAACCGATTGTTGTGGTCTATGATTTTGCAGTCCTGTGTTAAACCATGGAACCATTCAATTACTCTGTTGCGGTTTATAATTATCTCTTTTCCCCAACCAATCGCGTCACCGGCCCCTCCTAACACCATCGGATTCTCAGCGGCGACTTTGATGGACTAAGACAACTGTGTACTCATTCCCAGCCATCAATTGCTGTGGCCGCACGTTCGACATTGTCCTGATTTTGTGATTTTCCTACCTGGTACAGACGGCAATTGTGTATTCTGTGATCCACCACGCGTCTTAGAGTAGCGCTGAGACTGCAGCCCGGAAGTGGCGGAGTATGATCGACTGGGTCACAAGACGCATTCTCTCTGCATGGATCGGGCACTCGGATGAGATCTTCAGGTATACCGTGAGTTTCAAGCCAGAGATTTCCATTCCGTTCTTCACCTTTACATTTCCACATAGAATATCCACGGCTCCCGTCGTATCAAGAGATGACCTTGAAAAGCTGTTTTCGCTGTGCGGAGACTCACACGCGGATGACGGAGGTTACGCAAGTGGCGGTCGTTGGTAGGTCTACGGTTCCAAACATGGTGATATTCAATGTCTCGAAGCGATACCAAAGTTTGTAGATTCGTCGTCAATGGAGGTACATTATTCCTAATCCGTATTTTTTTGACTTTCTCGGTTCTGTGCAGCATTCCACGGTTTCAACGGGACATTGACCCCGCATGAATCTGGGATCATCGCATCGCCCTGTTTCAGTCACTGTTCCATGCGCACATCTTTGTTTACACGCGACGGCGATCAGAACTCAGACACCATCACGCTTGCCTTGCATGTGCGTTCATTCCAGGGGATGATAGCAGTAGATGCATCACAATTGGTATAGTACGTCTCACTTTCTGGATTCATCTGTGGCGTGACACATTGAGGAGGCGCACTTGCACAGGAACTTGCGCCCGACAACGGGATAATTTCAATTATGCGGTGCGAACGACATATCGCTATTGAGTAACAAAAGGACTTATTACGCTGGGCACCGGCAATGTGTTCGTTCGGTCAAGTGTCGGCTCGGAGCCCAGCCATTCGCACGTCTTGACCATGTGTTGCCTTGCTTGACACCCAAACTTTGTTGCACGCGAGAACGAAGCAGTTCAAGAATGTTAATGCGGCGCCGATAAAATTCACTACCCTGACGCTACAAAGTTTCAATGTTAAGATGGAAATACAATCGTCCGATAAGCGAACGAACTCAAACCGTGTGTTAGGGCGCACAGCACAGCTTTCCACCGCGAACGAGCATATTTACTCCAAGTCAAAGAGCAAGACTTCTGCAATACCCTGGCCACCGTTTTCAAGGCGAAGCTCGGCGCCTGGCTCGTATGCCAGATATGCACCGTCGCCCTCCCGTAAGTCAACTTGTGGACCATCAGCCTGAGACCCGACTCTCAGGGTAACACCTCTTCCTGCCCCTGTATTGTATCCAGATCTCTGGACCACATGAATATATCCTTTCTTCTTGATCTGACTGCCTCCAAATGGTGCATGGACAAGCGAGACGCCCGGATGGATCAGTGAGGTGTACATCCGAAGCTCCGAACGGATCGGCGCAGGGCCAGTATCTTCACTGCGAAGCGAAGTGCCGACGGAATTGTCGGGTGCGACGAGAAGGGCAAACCGATCCTTCTTCTCTTCATCGGTAAAGTGTCTATGGAAACCGTTGGCTGGCGGTCACTTGGGACGCAAAGTATGAACGTGCCTTGTGAAGTAGGCTGGCTTCCCTCGGCCTTGTCCGGTTCGAGGGGATGCCCAGATCTGGCAGAAATAAACATCATGATCTCCGTGTGCCTTTTCGGAATGGGATATTCCCGTTCCTGTAGAAGTCATCTGGATTGCACCCCGGGAAAGGACCTCTATGTTGCCCATAGAGTCTTGGCTGTCCGAGAGAATCAAAGGTGTGTTGCGATGTAGGAATGCAAGAGATACTTACTGCTCGACCTTTCCGTCAATGACATAGGTGAATATTTCATAATACTGGTGACTGTGGGTGCCAAAGCCCGTGTGGGTGGCGACGCGATCCTCATTGAGGACACGGAGGGCACCATAGGACTGATGGCGAGCTTCATGATAGCTAAAGTGTCGAACATCGTCAGTTTGAAAAAGGGTGATATGTATGGATGAACAGACTTGGCAAAAGAGAATGTATGAAAGGTCTTGAGCCACCCGTGGTCTGCGTGACCGCGTTCATTGCTACGGCGTGCAACGATCTGAATGGCCTTGTTCGAGCGCATGACTATAGTTGTCAGGATTGTGAAACGGAGTGAATCTGAGTGGATTGTGAGTTGTTGTCTGGCAGATAGCGTCGTCGTCGTTGTGGTTTTATACCATGAAATTGCGACACGACCGGGATTCGTCAAGGCCTAGTGTGGTTTACTCGGAGAATTAGTGATACCTGATAGGAGGCTTTACCTTTCACAGTGATTCGACACTCACGCGCTCACACGCCTTGGCTAGTCCAAATAACCACGACGTTGGCCCTCGCCGTGCCTTTCCAAGGCCTCAGACTTGATCGTGCACCCGAGTAATTGCAGCTTCTCTGCGATATTCGCCGCTGTTGTCCATAACGCTTCGACAAGCTGAGCTGGCACAAAACACGCCACACCCGGCTCCGTTTCGCCTTACAAACACCGCTTCGTCTCTTGTCCTGTTATAGTGTCGAGTCTTGCACGACCGTCGGAAATTACGCGAGCAACTGTCCAGCGACTAGTTCTGCATGCATCATTTGCTCCATCGCTCTTAATAACATGGAGAGTGTTTTGTCACATCTTCCGGGATGATCACTGAGAAGCCCCGTCCTTCCTGTGGCGCGTGCTTTTTTATCGAATCGCCATACAGTCGCAGACTCCATCGACGATGGCGATAGCATCTATACGACGCATCCAAAAACACACGTAGTCAAAGTCAGTGAATATCGGTGACAACTACCCCACTATCATCACTGCTGTCAATCAATGTGTGCGTTCCATCAGGGTGAGACAGTCGTGGCATGATGTGGCAGAGAACGCCGCATACCACAGGTATGCGGTGGGACTCTCATATGCCAGGTACTCGTCATCCATGCGATCAGGCCAATCGTTGCACTGACACACTATTATAATTGCTGTATCCTTGAACGCCAGCGCAGCAGATACAATTATAACATTCCCGGTCAGCAAACACCATCCACCAATGATATGCTCTCAAACAAATGTCCATTCCCACCCCCGCAACGCCTCTTTTCTCGCAAGAACGATCTATTTCCCCTGTCAGAAATAGATGCGGCTAAAACTTGGTTTCTCCCAGGGAATCCGCGTTTTATCAAGATGCCTGCTAGGAACATGTGGACACCATCCCCGCATCCGGTTCCCATGGAATGTCGGGGACTTGGTGAAGCCAGCTTCCTGTAGTTGGCGCATCGATACGAATTGTGGACGACGGTCTCTAGAATAGCCCGGACTGGACACTCTACTCCCGATGTGTGGAAAGTTCTACTGGAAACCGGGTTCACATAGGAAACCAGCACATGGGGATGAATACCCACCGAACGAGCCCCATGATCCCAAGGCATGAAAAGAGTGGGCTACACCGCCGTTGAGTGTCCTACAATGGTCTCATGCGGATCCGGATCCCAGGTCATCTAAATTCAATCTTAATACAATTGAATAATTTGATCCCACAGAGATTATCGTGTTGCTGTCGCCCGTGAACTTTTGAGTTCGGCTTTTCCCAATGAGAATATCCGCAGTATGTCATCATTTGATCGTGGCAGACATTTTTGGGAGAAAAACATGTGTTGGGATGAGCCTGTCGTTATCACTGTCAGGCTGAGTGAGAAAACATCGCGGTGCTATGCTAACTGGCAGTGCACAGGTCTGTTCGCCGTCTGGAACATGCCGACTTTCGCTCCTCCGTCTCGTTAGCCCGAAGGTCCCGGGGCCTACTTTTGGAAATATTTCTATGTCTACTTTCACTTGGTCTCCATCACCCTGCGGGATCAGCCAACAAACAGGCATTGGCGCCGGTCAGCCTACGCCCAGCCACCATCAATCAAACATACGTTTCCCTCCGGCATCAGGGAATGTATCTCTGTTAACGCTCGACTTCACACGGTTGCCAGTGAGACACTGCGGGCTTGGTCGCTCTCAAGTGTCTTGGTAACAAGCAGCAGGCCAAAGGAATGCGGGTATGCTCGCAGTCGTGGACCTTGCCCTGACACTGAACACCCTCCCCTTCTCATGCCCCTGACTCGGGGTCGCCAAGCCTACATAAGGACCCCCCTGACTAAAGATACCTATCAACTTCAGCGGGCTGGATCTTGTCTTGGCGCTTTTCGATCATATGTCACATCATAAATGGGATGATGAGAGAAATCATCTGGTTGCTTGACAATTTTGGAAACTCGGTGTCCGTCTGGGCTGTTCACTGCTGGCACCGATATCGCCAACGAAACCATGGGCCGTTTGAATGTTTTTTTTTTTTCCAACACACCCGGTCCTCTAGCGACCATGTATACATGACATCGTCATGATGCGACGTGCCTGAGATGATTATGGTTTGTGCCAACCTTGATGAAGATCAGCAACAACATTTCACCTGTCATCAAATCGATGGTATACCGCCCTGCAATGCGTCAAAAAGCTGTGTCGACAGCCATGGAGATGCAAGGACAGACGCGTTCTGATTGGGTGGTATCGTACGCCTGTGCAAATGATGCATCGGCTCTCAAATTCATTATTCACACCATCAATGATGGGGCAGTATGCCTTTCCTTCCTCTGTAGACACCGCGATGTACGGTATGGCGTACACCGTGGTGGGGATACTGGAAGAAAAAAAGCGCTTGGCATGCCAATTTGCGGTGTACCCAACACCGCAATGCGGGTTCGCGGGTGTGATTGTGCCTGGACCCACCCAGGGCAACAAACGGACTGGGCACACACGTATACACACATACACACAACGAGAGGGTCGGTTTTCGCACGTCGATCCTATACCACTCCACCACGCTCAACAAAAGCAAGGTAAAAGTGACGCTGTGTCTTCGGTGTACGCCGCACCGCCAGATCAGAGATTGGGCTCTGTCCAGCGGACGGACAACGCGTATCGAGATCGTTGCGTTGCTAGTTCAGGGGGTGGGGTGGGAGGCGCCGTATACAATATGTATATGTATGTATATATGATAACAACTGCTACATATGTATTCGACCGACTGGTGTTCTCGGACGTCGGACGACGACAATGGTATAGGTTGAGTGACAAAAGAATATATACTACCAGGAAAAATACGAAGCGAAAATTCGGCAGTACAGGATTCAATGAGCGGTTAACCGAAGTAGCGTATATGCCATGCGGTAGTACATCGAAAACGTGGGTTGGGATTTAATACTTGGCGAGGAAAGGTAGCCTTTTAGGATGCCTGATTTGGGAAGGGGTCCATGTTGCAATGGAGAATGGATGACTAAGCGCCAGACTCGTGACTTGCTGACAAATCTATCCGGTTCTTACCTGTTGGTTGTTTTTGACTGCTCGTATGTACGGATGCGCGTGTGTTCGTCTTGAATGTCAGCTCGGACGGGTCTTTAGCGTCCGAGACCATCTCGGCTTGTTCCATTTCTCAATCTTCTTCGTCTTCCGTCACCCATTCCGACGGGTAGCACGTGTTCGACTGACAGAGGTTCGCCACTCACACGCTTTCGGGTCTACCGTGTTCACAAGCGGGTTCGTGTGGGATAATATTCATACCCTCTAGCCATAATTTTTTTTTCTTGGTCCGCATGGAGCTGTGCGTACCTTTTGTCTTATCGTGCATTGGCGAAAAGCAGGACTTTCGGTCGCTGGTGGATTCCGGAGACATAGGGTCGATAACAAATTGACGTGAGAGGTCGGGCTACGGCGACGCCTTGCCATCGATACCTCATGTGCAAATGTATATGTATGCTAGTACCCCTGCAGGTCAGTATGATACACAGGTTTCCATTCAAGTACTAACGTCCACAAAGGAGTGGGACGTGCGTGGGTGTATGTTATCTATACATATCAGGAAGAAGAAAAAAAACCGAAAACGCCAGCGCGGTATTCGAGACGCTCAGGAACGTACACCAAAGCCGAAAATCACGGGGGCGAATAGGGAGGGAAAAGAGAACGTGAGAAGGAAATGGAGAAAAAAACGTCACTATGCCTCTGACGAGTTCGGGTACACGACAATTCCCAAAGGGACGACTGTCAAGACCGTGTGTAAGACAAGAGCCGGACAGGGGATAAATCCAAACCAGACCCCAGACGCGTTATCTCCACCAGGGTTCGGAGCCACAGGGCAGACCAGCCAAGCGCGTACACGCATGCCCATCCTCGCCGGTTACCAGAATCGTGTGTCTTGGGGCGGAAGCTCACGCAACATTCGGAGCATGACAATGTTCGATGTCAAACTCGAAAACTGGATGACGGAAAAACCACGTCAGACACGAAAGGGTCGTTGACGGCAGCAGAAGAAACTCACGCCATTGCCAATGAATACCTGGGCACGCTGACCCACCATCATGTCCATTGCCTGAGCCACAGGCTTGGCCTCCCAGCTCAGACGGAGGTCACGGCTGCTCGTCACAGAATCCCACGTCTTTATCTCCGAAAGTGCCTTTTTCAGGTCAGTCAACCACGCCTCATCACCGTTTGTCATGATGTAGATCCTCTTGAGCTCTCCCACATGTCCATATAACTTGTTCTGGTCATGCAACACCTGACGTACCCGTTCCACGATCTGCTCGATCGTTGGAAAACACCGCTGGAGATAAAGTTGCACGGTAGCTTCGCTTGGTTGACCGTAAACCTCATCAAACGGGACGCGGAATTTATCGGGCAAGGTGGCAAATTTGTTGAAGCCGTTCCAATCTGATAACCAGCCAGCCAGCTTGGTGCAATGGTCGGAAAAGTCTCCTCTTCGGATGTGTAAGGCAAGGAGACCAGGGATCGGATCTACCTTGGCTGCTGGGAGAATCGGCTCAACGTTCTGCAACTCCGCCGGCTTCGGAGATGATGAGGATGGACGCAGATAGGACGGTAAAAATTGAAACGATGTGGTCGTGGCCGCAAAGAGATGCGCATTTCGCGAGAGTGCTTCCAAAACGAGTGGAGACCATGAGAAATTGCGGAGGATGGGTGACCTGGACAGGCGAGGCCACAAGGACAGGACCCGTGACGAACCAAATAGCCTGAAAGATGTTGCACATGAGTCATCCAGGACACGTTTACCGGCTGATCGAGTGCGCACCATATCTCGAAGAGTTGAGACGAGCCCGGCTGGGTTTCGAGACATGGATCGTTGATGGAGTTGAGTTTGTCGACCCACGTGTCGAAGATACGGGAAGCAGGGATGTTGTCATCATACCTCATAGCCTCGCTCACGATACTGTCGGTGTTCAATATAGTCGGGTTCGGGCACACTCGATTAAAATAGTCCTTATGAACAGCGCGAGGGGTCGGGTCCCCACGGTCGAACGAAGAGCCAATGATGGGACCTGAAACGCCCCAGTCAAGAGTCGCCGAGAGATGTAGGCCGGCGCAACGTACCGCTGATGATGGCTGAAAGGGGTATGCGTGCGGGGATCAGCTTACCATTGTACTCTGAGAACTCCCGATCGTCGCGAGCCCAGGTAAAGTTATCAAAGACGAAGCTGGACAAGGGTCACTTGGCTGCCGACGGAAAGCGGCGGGGACTTACGCTCGATTGGTCTCATGTGCGAGGAGGGCGTTGAGGAGGAGTTCCTGCATAAAGTTTCCCCATCCCGAGGCTGGAGAAGGTGAGACGGAGGAGATGTGAGTGGAAGCACGCTCACCAGTGACATGATTAGGTACCCAAAAAAATTTCGCGTCTCGACCCTCTGGAAAAGGCAAGGAGAGGTTGTGCTGTGGGAGGTGTCGCTCAAAGTCGTGGAAGGCTTCGTAAAGGGGGGGTAAAGAGTGCTCTCGGTCGTCGTCTTGGCTTGGCGGTGAGTTATTGCCGGGTTGGTGAACGCAGAGCCAGAGGAGGGCCCAGAAGGAGAGCACGAGGACGAAGAAGAGCCGGAAGCAGCGTTTTGAGAGGAGCGAGGACGGAGCTGGACGCCTTTCGTGTGTCTTCAAAGGAAGGATAGAGTCGGTGAAAAAGCCTTGAACCTTGGGCGATGGCATGGATGGTGGTGGGTCGTGCCAAAGTCAGAGTTGCCAAGCTGTGGAGCACCACACATGCAGAAAAAGGCAACAAGCGACCGCAAAGACGCTGACGCTGTTTCGCATGGGTTTCATCATAGAAAAAGTAAACTCGAGCAGACCGACATCGTGTCGAGGTTTGATCGGATCTATCTACATACGGTACAATCACCTCCCCGAATGCCCTATGGAGAACTGGACACTTTTGTATACGCTTGCGCTCACACTCCGAATGACGACCGACGAATCTCGTGCACGGCAGTTTCGCAGGCGCCGTCCGTCGCGATGCTATGACGATGCGTTTGTACATCAGTCGCGCGTAATATCCAAGAATAGGTGTATGAAGATCCGTCTGAAGACGATCCTGGGCACTCGCGCAGGATGGGTTGTACACCGGCTCCAAGGCTCCATTTGGAAACGATGTGAGGACGGACTCCCAGGCCAAGGTCTGTGTGAGAGCAGGAAGGAATGAAACTCTGTTCCGTATTTGACGAGCTGGCTTTGGTCCGAATGGGTAGCCGTGCCCGTGCCACAATGTTTGGGTGGGCCCACTGACGGTGACGAGCGTGTGTACGACTAAATATACGACGGGATGCTGGAGTTGCCGGGCGAGTTCTCTTCCGATCCAGCGGTGGGATGGATCGTTGCACGCTCGTGTGCTGGCCAGCCTTCGTGGGACCGGGTGCGTTGTGGGCGGTAGCGATTAAGCATGTAGGCTCGCTATCACAGGCTCAGGCTCGGAGAACCGTGGTGGTCAGGAAAGGTCGTCGAGGCTGGTATTCCTGTGGCGACGATAAAGAGGACGCGTCAAGAGAGAGAGGGAGGCGGTCCAAGTGGCTCTCACACAACGGCGAACTTGGTGGGGGGGGACTATTATGTACGGGAGGGAGAGCGGATTAATATGGTATAATTAAGCTCAGCGGTAATGTACAGGCGATGCAGCCCCTTTGCGAGTGTGGTACAGTATGCGAGATGTGAGAGAGCTGCGCAAGTAGTGGTGGGATATCATACAGGGGTCACTCGAAATTGTACTCCACCGCGACACGGCATGCTTCGGGCACATGTGGATCCCGGCCGTGTTTGCGGAGACTTGCGAGAGACGGAAAGGGTGCATCGCATGCAGGACAGGGATGGCCGGAGAGCTGGGATGTCCGCGAGCGTTTTGAGGAATGTGATACCTGATGGAGGGGTGAGCGGGAGCACAGACAGGATGAAATAGGGACGGACAGCGTCGTCATCGGGCTGATGCGTTCTTTTCAAGGATGGTGAGCGCGACTCTGTGTGGGTGGTGAGCGGGGCAGCGGGCGATCGTGGCGTGCATACCTGGTATATCGTGGGTTTCGTTTACGAATCCGTCTCTCCAGGCATGTACGCGCTTCATGCGGACGGAGAAGGTGTCGTCTGTCCATGGGATAGGTGTGGATGCGTCGTCGGGGGTTATGATGGAGGAGCAGTAGGAGGAGGCGTCCTCGTCGTCGTCGTCGCCCTCGTCGAGTGAGGAAGTTGAGGATGAGGAGTAAGTTGAGGGTGGAAAGTCGGGTAGTTTGGACGACGACGATGGTGGTGCTGGTGTTGGTGCTGGCGGTGCGTCCTCCTCGACGAGCTGAATGCAGACAAGGGTGTGCATTAAATTTCTGATCAGACAAGAATTCACCACCTCGCGTTTATATAAGCGAAACAAACAGAAGGGCAGATCCAACTGCCTTTTTCGAATAACGAGATCTTAGATCATCGGAGTTTCATTATTTACCACTCCGACAAATATTCCCTTTTATGGTCGCATTGGCCCAAGCCAAGCCTCCGCCGACTCAAACTGCTCAATCAGCTCGCGCAGCACAGCACCCTCACTGTGCAACTGGCGCATCGCACTCAGAGCCTATTCATAACAACAATAATAAGACTAGAACAAATCTTGTCATGTAGACACTTACCACATCCCAGAACCGGAACCCTCGCTCGACCTCTTGTCGCGGGTACTTCACACCCGGAAACGTCTCTTCGCAGATCTCGAGCGCCATCTGCTTGCATTCACGCACGCCTTCCCCATTCGCATCCCGCACTCGTGTCTGGTTGTTCAGGTGCGTCAGCGTGTCCAAGTACACCTTGGCCAGCACGCCAAACCCCGTGTTCACCTCCGTCTGGAAGGGAAGTGATATCGTAATGTCAAGCAGATCGTCCCGCGCACGTCGCGCATCATTCCGCACAAGCATGTTCAGCGTCGTCACCTCGAGTAGCGTTCGCAGCGCACGTGTCAGCGATCGCACAAACGAGTTAAACACAAGCAGTTCACGTGACAATGGCGCTGACCACGGCTGTGCCTGTCCTCACTTCGTCAGCGACACCGACAGAATGCCACCACCAATGTCCAGTCCACACCCACTCACCTTGAAGTTGAGTGGTACGATGCTCAGCACCCTCATCACAAGCAACATACTGGATTTCTCGTCCTCTGCAATCGCAGTCAGCACGGTCAACACACATCCATCACCTCTCACCAGTGCCAAAACTCGGTCCACCACTAAACGCTCGTCCAGACCACAAGTGTCCATGCATCACACCCGCTCTCACCAACTCCAAAAACAGATACAGCGGCTCTTGAAATTTGTCATTCAGTCGCGCATGCTTGATCGCAGTGTACATTGCACGCGCCAATGGCGAGTGCACGTGTGAGTTCACGAGGAACCTGTTCACAAATTCGTCACTCCCCCAAGCTCTGTAACACCACTCCACTTACCCTCGTAGCTCGAGGAAACGCCAAATCACGTTCGCAACCACCTCGTCCTTCTTGTCAAGCTGGCCACCTGGCAGATTCTTGCCTTTGGTCCGCATCGCTAGCTTCTCGGATGCCGTTGCTCCCAGACACAACGCAAAATCGATCGTCGACGACTGCATCTCCGGTCAGCACCAGCCACAACAACACATTCAACCCACATTTTGTCGCCTCAACTCTTCTTCCACGATCAGATAGCTCACGTTCCAACCCGCCACTCGTTCCACTAGCTGCACCGTCTGCGGTGAATTATGTTGGACCGGCTTCTGTCCATGTGGCCCAGGATTTCCAAACCAAAAGTTGCCCATCACCTTGCGGTTGTTCCAAAACGTGTGTGTCACGTTGCTGATCAGTGCGAGCGCCGTCGCTCGTGGCCCGGTCTGCCCT
The DNA here is from genome assembly GCA_038088895.1 of Xerocomus potaroensis. Classification (NCBI taxonomy): domain Eukaryota; kingdom Fungi; phylum Basidiomycota; class Agaricomycetes; order Boletales; family Boletaceae; genus Xerocomus; species Xerocomus potaroensis. The sequence continues at coordinate 17,642 of JBBPJT010000187.1, read as the reverse complement.
TCCGTAATCACCTCTCTCACAAATCGCTGGTACTCCGTCGTCTCTCCATTGTCCAGTGGCGGTGGCTCAACAATCTGTCCACTCGTCAGCCAAACAAGCGCTTGCGGACCTAGCAATCCCCGGGAGAGGTAAAAGTAGAGCTCGTCCGGCAATCGGTGAGTAAAGATCTCATGCAGGTCAGAGGGAATGTCTGCCGCGGTTGGATGGTGCGGGTGATGATTCGGACCGTGGTTCGAAGGACTGCTAATAGCCAGGGGAAGCGGTACCACCGTTCCCTCGGAGGAGAGTATCAGTGAATATTTGATCACCGAGCGTGTCCGCGCATACTGATCCGCATATTGTGTTGATTTGACACCGTGATGCTCGGAAAACGCCGTCACGGCGGCGTGCCCCGATTTATAGTACTTGACCATGTCCACCGTCGCCTTGAGCGCTTGGTCATGCATGTTGGGCGGAAAAGTCGGAGAGTGATCAAACCCGACCAAAATACCAATGTCCAGAAACTGGTCTTCGGAGACGCCGAGGTCGCCCAAGATAGAGCGCTTAGACGTGAAGGTGAACGACGGCGTGTCCGAAGTGAGATCAAGACTGGTGATCAATTTGTCCACGCTCGGATAGAGCAAGGCATCTGTTGGACCATAGATGGCATGGATATACGATCTCGAGTGTCGGACGAGATAGATCAACTAGACAAATGCATGAGGAGGATCGGCGAGCCGTGATTGGGGTCGTACCTGCGCCCAAGCAATATACGGTGCGACGAGGAACTCAACGTTTCGATGCCTAAAAACGCGGAGGACCATGCGCCAGAGGTCCCATTGAGTGAGACCGCTGCGGCCCTCGAAGAGCTTGATGGCCGCCTCCTCCTGGCCTGCCTCATATTTCGCCCATGCCTCCCTCCTGTCTCTGCAAGCCTCGTTGTATTCGGGGTGGTGTTGATATTGCTTCCACCGCTTGGCAGGGAGCAGGCCAGGGAACACGAAAACGGGCTTAATGTGATGTTTTTCGAGGGCGCGAAGATCGGCTTCGATGCGCTGGGTCAGGGCAAGCGGAAGACCACCCGTGGCGGCAAGAAGAGGTTCGCGCGACGGAGGGTTATCGGTAAGCTGTCGCAAGTAGTAGGACGCATCAATACCAAGACGCGAGTCGGATAATACGCTCAGAGGAAATGTTTGCAAGTGCTTCCGCTCGGTGAGATAGTCTTTTTTTTTTTTTTTTACCCCAAAACACGGTCAATCGAGCACTGAAACCGAATTCATTTAAGCTTACTTTCAAGATGTTTTATAGGCATGGTCGGCCACCGAAATTGCGGGGAAACAAAAGAAAAAGGAATGTGCCAACATGTCGCACAAACGGCGACCAGTCCAACAGTTTGATTACGTAATCGGGCGAGTAGGGTAGAGGTAGACCAGACTACGAGTACTAGGATAACATTGTGTAACCAAATCTAGGGTATGGGTTGACCGTCGCCTGCACTGGTTTTACAACGAGGCGAACGTGTGTGTGAGTCTAGAGAAGCGTTGTCTTCGGCGCAAACCTTACCTGAACGAGTCACCGTCGGGACAGTGTTCAAAAAGTCGTTCTCACACTTTTGTTCAGCCTGCCAAACTCCCCGTCGGGTAAGTTCGTCGAGGACTGAGGTTGAATTTGGTACTATCCCATACACGGGACATCCCTGCGCTCGCTCACGCCACTTGTTCGTCCGCTGACGACTTGACACCGACGGATGCAACACCTCTTTACGAGAATCTCTCCCACTCGTTTAATATGTTGCGGAGTATGTACGACGTATGATGAGAATGATGCGAACGGGTACTCATTTCATCTAACTAAATCGAGAACAAGCTCGGCAGGGATAACAGCGTTTGTGCAATGCCTGTCTCTACAGAAGAGATCTCATCAACGCGCGGAAAACCACGTTCCGGTGGTGTGCCAACCTTGCCGTCAAAATGCATTTTGTGGGTGCAGCCATCACAGCCCTCCACGGTGGCTCGGGACCCAGTCGATTGCTCTGGAAACCCCCCCCCCCCACATGCTTGCCACGCGAATCAGGTGCCAAGTGCAGATATGTCTCTCTGACCATTTTGCACACAACCACACACAAGGTAACCTGGCTGACACGGGAACTTGATTCAGAGCGAAATTGGCCTGAGAAACGTGGCGAGCTGGTGGGCAGGATCGCGAATATCGCGCCTGAGAACATGAATCACGGCCCCACGTGCAAGGCGAAACGGAAACGGGATTGTGATTGTTGTTACAAAACACGACGCCGTGCGGCCTAGTTGAACCCCTGACTACCTAAATGTCCCGCACTCAGGTTAACGGTCACAAGTGAACTCGGGTCTGGTTGCGCAGTTGCCGTCCTCGTCGCCTAGGGTATGCCTACACCCTTCGTCATCCACGTGTAATCCAACGCAAAAGGGCGTTTGAATACGGCTCCGAACCGATGATGTGGTTCATCGGGGTACTGATGGCATGGGAGCCGTTTGGCAATCAGGCGATCCTAACCAGTAACCGGTTGCGGATGAATATAGGGTCGGCAGGAATCGGTAGCCGAATTTGATCCCAAATAAACAGAGCGACGGCGAAGTACTCGCGTCCCAACCCAGAGGTGTGGTGTGGGGAAAAACAAGCCTGAAAGTGAGGTTGGCTGTGATCGCCGCCTTTTCGTCGGTAGGACGTTTCGATATTTTTCATTTCTCGTCACCGGACGTAACTTACCTACTTCCCACCATGTACATAAGCCCTTGTGGGCGATGGTCCTCACTCCTGCCGCGTCGCTGCGGGCGACTGCGTAACCAAGCCTGCATGACATGATTGCTAGCCGATATGATGCGCGGGGCTTGTTTAATGGGCGCTATCACCGCTGACATCGACTCATTCCCGCATATGACAATCAAGAACATACCTTACAAAGGGGAAAACTAGCCAAGCCCACCGCGCGGATTACCGTCTTGGCTCATCTGAGACCATTGATCAACACGTCGGCGCTTCATTCTAAAGCTCGCATCTGTCAACCAAAGCGTCTAACACAGCTGCAGTATACGGCCTAATTCTTTTTTAGGTTTTTTTTCCCTCGTATTTTGTAAAGCAAATCATATCTGTACGAGAGCTGGCCTTGACGTCAGGCGACAACGAACACTCACAGTTGTCCATCTGGACGGAGTCATTGTGCCTCATGGACTACGCGCCATTCTACACTACAGGCTGGTTCTTTGCAAATGTCACGATAAGTTGGTTCAAAGGAGATGCAAGGGTACAGCCATCCCCAAGTACGATTGACGTTGGTGTGCACGCTTCCTTTTTTTTCCTAGATGGGATTGTTGAAACAATACCTGTCGCGCTCGGATGTAACATCACACCGGCACGGCACATCCTAGATGATAAGGTGCTGCTATAGGCATCGACATTGTCAGAGGAAGACATCCCTGCATCTTGATATGAATTCTGAGCATCATTTTGCGCCTAGAAGAGTCCTGTGTCACTCTGTGTGACCAAGATGCTTTCAGGGTCGTGGAGTGGAGACAATCCCACTGGTTAATCGGTTGTGTCGTGAGTGGCCGCACCTCTTCAGTTCCTAGCACCCGACGCTCGGGCTGTGCTCTTTATCTCCTACCGCTAATCTAGAATTCGGGCGATACTTGCCCCCTCCTCTCATGTATTGAATCGCATGGGCGATTTGCCAAACGTTTCGGACGCGGGATCTGACGCCGAGCTACGCATCCCAGTTCCGACATCGGAATAAAGAGGCATTTTTCGTCGCCTGGGCACTCGACTCGTGGTATCGGACAGCTTCTCGTCCGTTATAATCATTGGCAAATAGCTCAGGTCGGACGTCATCAAACACCGATCAGTCAAGCGAATGCTTGATTGATGTACCGCAATTGTGATCTAGTTAATTCCTTTTAGGAGTGGACATTGGGTGGACCGGGCCATGTAGGGGAAACCCAAGCGAGTGGATTTGTTTTATCCGAGGATAAGGCTGAAAGCAGGCTTTTCGCACTACTTGTTCTTCGAACGGTGCCGATGTCCTAGAGAGAGGCTGTTCCGTGAGGACGTGGATTCAGGTGTCTAGAGGTGATATTCGTGGCACACGGGGGCACTGAACGGTATTCCTTCCGGAGAATGCCGTTTAGATTGTGCTCGAGCACTGCAAGACGGGAAGACCGGTAGCGGGTCACTTTTCGCGCCGGAGTGTCAGTACAGGAGCACCTCCGAGATGATCCCTACTTTCACGTCAGCGACTTGAACATGCACGACATTGTGGCACGGGAACCGAACACATGACGGATCGAATGGATACCAACCTCATTTCACAAGCGTTCGTATGTCTTAGCCGGTGTTTCCGCCTCCATATTTCGTTGACGTTCGACAGTGATGACATGTCGAATGCGATCGCCTAACACGGAAAGCTCACCTCAACCACTGGACCGCATGTCAAAAAAAGGTACGATCTAGGTACTCATCATGGCTAAACGCGTTCTTCACGGATAGGATTCACGATTCCAAGCCCCAAAATAAAGTGCGCCTCGTGGCGTGTACGTGCATCACTGTCACTCGCGGCGTTTATCGTGATCAGTGACTTGTCGCCGTATTTCATGCATGTCCTGTGGGTGTGTTACCCGCGTGCATGGATACATCTATGAATAAAAGGTAGTGCGCATTTCCTCCTTTGGTACCGTCTCGTGATCCTTGATATGTATTTCTCGATGACCTTGGTGTGTCGAGCCTTTTTGACTACTGCTTGTCCGTCTGCTCCCGCTTGTCGAGAAACTTGGAACTTTCCCTCTTTCCTCTGCGGGACGGGGCGTCTTCAACTTGTGCAAATGCCGACCGCTCAGTCTCATCGCAACTTCATCGATGCTAGTTTTTTTTTTTTTTGTAAAATGGATAGTTCTGACTAAGGTCTCGTTCGCTTTCGTTGCACGCGCCCCAAACTCAAGCGCCCAATGCACGGTCGTGCTCGGGGATGCGTCCATGGTAAAATTAACAATTATATCGTCCAATGTAGGTGCTTCCACAATCAACATGTCATGTAATAGTGGCGTTGCCTGTCAAAGGCTGGGGAGGAATTTACAGCGTCGTCGCTCGTTCAAGGAGAGCCAGGTTCGCTGAACAGCCAGACATCGGTTGGACCCTTCCTGAACTGGGACCGCGCCAATCTCTGCGATCCACGGCTAGATGTCGACATGTCCGACTCGTCGGGCACATTCTCTCTCAGACTAGTGATCCACCCATCATCGTGCGTGCCAAGAGCACTGCAAAGCGCCAGGGGATCATCAGGGGCCAGGCAAGATCCATGCGAGACATGCATCTCACCTCACGCCAGATCTATTTTTCGCACCCTGGAGGGGCAGGAGTGCGCAACCGGTAACTGGGCCTACGGCAAATGTGTCCCGGACAGGTCGAGGTGTGCTGTCGTACTCTTTGGCATCATCGAGACAAGACAACCCGTCGAATGCTTTCTTTCTTTCGCGCTCTGTGATGGGGGTCTCCGCCTCGGGGCATGCGCCAGTGTTGCTCCGTTCCCTCGTCGTCTTCTTCTCTTTCTTCCCTTTATGGCCAGGATCGCCGACGAACTGTATGGAGTCACTGTCTGACCCATCTAACCGAGGCTTTAGTGGCTTGGCCCTATCTGCGCGCGTTCCCTTGCTTGCAATACGCACCGATCGCCTGCTTGACAAACTGCCCACAGACATCGAATCGGAATCGGGTTCGTGCTCGTTCATGGTATCCCGCTGCTGAGTCCTGTGTGCATCCGACATCTCCACGATTTCACCCTGCGCGCGCGCTCTAGTCTCCCTCGCCCGTTGCGCCCGTTCCTGCGCCTTTGCACGTCGATTGTCCCGCAGCCTGGCGCGCTGCGCTGCGCGTTCCTCTTCCAACAATTCGTTTTCCATCCTTTCCTCTTCTGCGAGTTCAATGCGCCGCGCGCGGGCGCGTTCCATGACGATTCGGTCTGCGATGTCCATTTCCTCGTCATCGACACTGGTACCCCTGCGCTGGTGTTCGCTCGTGTCCGGGAACATGGCGACGCCGTACTGGGCGCTCTCGCGTAGCGTCTCGATAGCGTCCTCGATGTCAACCTGGAGATCCTGGGCAATGAGTCGAACGGCTGCCTCGGGCACGAGAATACGCTGGATGAACTCGGCTGGCGAGAGTGGCGCAATGAGAGACGGGTCGAATGTCGACGGTGGGAAGAGATCAAAAAGGGTCTGATGGATGATAATCGAGCCTTGCTCGCCATAGCTGCGAATGATCGTTGGCATTTTTGGTAGACTGTGAAACAAAAAACGACGTACTATCCCGGCTGCGTCTTTTCAAAGCTTGCAAATTGACCCTTGACACCGACCACGGTACGACTGCCTTGTTTCTTTACCTCTTTCTTTACTTCTCTCCAGAAGACACTCTTGCTCCTTGGACCCCTGGACAAGTCGTCCATATCGGAATCCTCGGCGTCACTGACATCGTCCTTGTCCAAGATGATCGCTTCCAATGCTTTCTTCATTTTCTTGACCCTACCAGGAACCTTTGAAAAGTCGATCATCTTTGGCCAGCCTTTCTCGGTCGCAATGGGTAGCTGATGCGATTCGAAGCGGTGCCGTTGGCAAACGGATATGTACACCGTCAAAGGTGCTTTCAGACCACCTCTGTTTCTCGGACGTGGGTCTGTAACCGACTTTTTGCGTGCCGTCGAGATTAAACACCGGAGGAAAGGTGTAGGATGGGGAGGCAGGTCCTCGTCACAATAGGGACACATTCTTGATGGGTCTCGGGCGTAACCCAACTCAACTTTAAGCGAGGAGTCATGTAAACGGGGACCACCGAAAGCACTGACAACTTACTGGAATCATCTTCTACAGATTCGTGCAGATGATCGAGTAGGTCGATTACTCTGAAAGAGACAGATTGGCAAACACGTGAGTGGGGCTGCGGAGCGGAAGAAAGAAGACGAACCCCAAAGGCGAGTCCTTGCGTTTCTTCGCGGTATGTCCTGATTCATCACTACTGTCGTCCGATGAAATGCGCTTTGTGGAATTATGACTGCGGGTACTCGGTGACTTTGATCGCCGATCGATTCCTGCAAGCATTTGAGGACTCATAGGAAACGGTTTTGGAGCATCGCGTTTTGGCAGGTTTCCTGTTAAGTCTTCATCTTCGTCGGGGTTCTTTGCGCGCGCCTTACCTTTGCCCTTGGAAGAAGAAAGGGGCGATAGGCTGGGGAAAGTGCTTTGACGGGAGACGGGTTTCATTCTCAGCGGAGAAGGGAGGGGAATAGGCTTGACGCCTTGCCCGCACGCCGAAGCACGCGACGTAGGTGACTTTTTGGTCTGGCTGGAAGAGGCATCACTGCTCCATACATTGTCAGAGACGTTCTCCTTCGCTTGCAGTAACACGGGGAATTCTTGTGGTTCTCGGCGCGAAGAAGCCGGTGGTTTCTTGACAGCTCGCTTTCTCTCTGCATTTGAACGCTCGGGTGACTTGCAACGCAGAGGTATATCGCGCTTACGCGGTGGCGGACGCGGTGTGGTATCTGGGCTGCTGTCACGTTTAGGAGCAGATTTAGTAACGACGCGAGGCCGTGGACGGGGTTCGCGAGGGGTGTCATTAGCCTTTGGGGAAGGTAGTCTCGAAGTGGAAGACTTCTTGTTGGTATCGATAGTGTGACGCGCTGTACCAGGAGTTGCGCAACGCGTTGAAAACACCTCAGAGAACTTCTGCTGCGAAGAAGACGAGCCACGTGGCACAATATCGTCGGATACTGGTTTGAACAAGTCCTGAGAGTCGGAAACGGACGGCAGCTGTGGTACCTCTGTCACATCGACATTGGGAGAGACTGTTTCTCTATTTTTGGAGAACCGAAGCCCCTTGAGGACATTTGAGGAAGATGGCTTGTAGTCCGGGTGTGCGGGAAGAACACGGCCATTGATGCAAACTGTTTCTCCTGGGCTGACTGGTTTCTTGCCCCTTGCGACGCGTTTCGGGGACAAAGTCGCGTGACTGTCCACGGAGTTTTGGGAAGACAGCAAGAGCTCGTCATCACTCTCGTCCTGCCGGGCCTTCCGCGCTTTTGTGTTGAGGGATGCGGGTTTGGACTTTCCGGGTCTGGGTCTCTGAGTGTTGAGGGAGGTGCCAAAATCTTGGAAGCCAAGGCCTTCACCAGACTTGACAACAAACGATCGCTTTGACATGCGATTTGACGGGTCTGAGAAAATGTCCTTGTGTGTGAGCCTGGCTGTGTTCAAGAGTTGCTCCATGTATGCCCATCGGCGTTGTTGTGGTTTGTTTTATTCCAAAGGCGTTGCCACACACAAACAAATACGCCGGGCCGGCGGGCCATGACCGGAAGAAAGAAGAAGCGGACTATGAGTTGTTAAGTAGGTGTATGGACGATCTAGAAGGACCGCACTGGATTCGCATGTGCAATCCAAACTGGATCAGCTCGAACCACCGGGAAAATGAAAGGAAGACGGTAGGAAAAAAGCACTCACGTTTTCTTCATCATCAGGGTTTCATACCGCCGCCGGGTCCAAGTTGACCATGCCCTGCGAATATCCCCATATCACTATAAATATGCCCACACGAGAAAGCCTGCTGCACAATGGCCCCCTCCCAGCCATCCACACTACACGACACAGATGCAACCATTTTGGTATACCTTCGCCCATTGTCTCCTGACTGTCCTCACTGCACTGCTCACACCCCCCCAGGTCGAGTTCGAGGACGGCGATCCTCGCAATCCGTTCCACTTTTCTACCGCAAAAAAATGGGGCATCACAATTACCGCTTGTCTCTTCACCGCCATCACCGGTCAGTTTCCTGCCGTCTCAATGCCACACTCATACCAATTTCCTTTCCAAGCCGCCGGATTTTCATCCTATACCATGGGCGTGCCGACAATGGTGGAGGATCTCCACTGTTCCGTCTTCCAGGCAACCGTCGGTCTCAGCCTATACCCACTCGGGTTCGGTCTTGTCCCGCTCATCACCTCTTCCTTATCAGAAGAATACGGCCGCTTCCCTCTTTACATCATCACCGCCCTTTGTTTCACCCTCACTCATGTCATGGTCGCACTGCGAGTCATTCACCTGTTTGATCTTCGCCCCCATCCTTATATATTCAATAGCGCGCAAAATATACAAACAGTGATTGTCGCTCGCTTCCTCGGCGGTTCATTCGGATCGACAGGTGCAACCCTCGTCGGAGGAACCATCGCCGATATCTGGATGCCAAACGAGTAATTGTTCCCTCTTTACTATTGTCTATAGTTGCTCAACTCCTTAGACGCGGTTTCCCCATGGCACTTTTCGCCATCTCCGCCCTTGGTTCAACGGGCACCGGCCCGTTGGTCGCAGGGTGGATCGAGGCCGACAAGCACCTCCGTTGGCGATGGATTCAGTGGATTGCTGCCATGTAAGTCGACCAAGCGCATCTCGGTCGACTATGACGCGACTATTCTGTGCAGCGTCAGTGGCGTCTACTTCATCAGCGCTCTTCTATTTTTGAAAGAGACTCGGTCTGACATTATACTTACCCGTTTGGCTCGCAATGTAAGGCAAGAAAAGCAAGACGGCCGATACCGCGCAAGAGCAGAGATAGACAAACCAAGTCTCCTCACAATGATCAAGATATCGTCCACTCGTCCGATCAGTACGTGTCACTCTCCGGGGCTTTTTCGAGTTACGCTGATGAATTATTTACAGCTTTGCTCTTGACTGAACCGACCGTTCTTAGCTTTAGCGTAGGCTCTTCTTTTCCCTCGTTCGTTTTTGCTGATCACCAGGCCAAAAGCTTTGGCTTGGTTTCACCTGGGGTGTCTTTTTTTGCTTCCTCGAGTGAGCGATTCGTGTTGTTTCACATACACTTCTAACAGAACACAGCTCTGTTTCTGGCGAAATGCAAACTATTTATAATTTCGGCGTTGGTGAGAGAGGGACAACATACGTCTGTATCACGTACGTGTGTTGCATCAAACGTTTACGCATATTTGCTGACTCCCGCATAGCATCGGATGTATGGTTGGTTGGTTCGCAAACATGTACCAGGAGGTGCTGTACAAGTGTGTTCCTTTTGGTGTTGTGTCGTCAAGACGATTACTGAGAAGACCTTAAGGAAATATGTGGTCAAGAAAGGTCCAGAAGCACGACTGTGCCTCGCCCTTGTTGCTGCCTTCGTGCTTCCTATTGGCATGCTCATCTACGCATGGACCGCAAGGCAGAGCATTCTCTGGATTGTGCCATTGATCGGTCTGACGGTTTGTAATGCTTCCTTGCTAGTCTCGGTGTTCCATTTACCTTTCGGTCGACAGCTCTTCGTAACGGGTGCATATGTCATCTACCAAGTCGTCTTCATCTATATTGCCGACTGGTAAGCGATCCAACGCGTCTCATGGTGATAACGTGTGAACCTGTCCGGCAAGCTATGGACCGTACGCCTCATCTGCTTTGGCAGGTCAAAGCCTGTTTCGTACGTGGTTACTCCGCCGCAATTTGCACGCACCTGATCAGTGTTCGGCTTCCTTTCGGATTTGACCTCGGTTGCCGTGGCTCTGAACAGGAAATCTTCTCGGAATGGCCTTCCCACTCTTTGCCCAACAAATGTACAGTGCGCTTACGTACAAATGGGCTAACACGATGTTCGCAATCATCGCGTTGGCGATGACCCCCATCCCATTCGTCAGCGCATGTTCTTTTTTTCTTCGCCGTCGTCCGACATCTCGCACAGGTTCTCTTTATCTACGGTGGTGCGATTCGTAAACGGAGCAAAGTCTCACGCAAGATACTCGCTTTAACCGAGGAGCAAGAAAAGACGGGCACAGGGTCTGAAACACGAGACTAGGACTGTGTAGTGGAGTTGACCTCCCGCTTGCTACTTTGCTCCCACACTCGCTGTTCTTGTTCTCGCCTCTGGGAACCGCGCCCCGTTCATGCTCCTCTCCGCAGTCATCCAGAATTAACTCGGCGTCCGCTCGCCTGCTTATCACATAACTGAAATTACAATCCGGCCCGCGTCTTACACATATGTTGGCACCTGTAGACTGTCCAAACTGACTCCAGCTATTTATTTAGACAAGAGAGATCCGTTGTTTTATGTATGTCGTAGCCCGTTCGACAGCCTGTGTGACGGCTGCGGCGGCCGTCGACGCATGGGGTTGGTTGCTATTATGCGTACAGCTCATAATTAAATTTTGGGTCATTACAAAGCATCACCTGAGTGAGCTTTAGAATGCTGTGTCCTACTGTCATCTATTCGCTGATGCTGTGCGACTAGATACCAGCGTCGAGACAGACAACCGTATCGTGACGCTGCGAGAACGACGAGCGCCTACGTTCCGCCCCTCGCCGCAAAGTCCGATTCGCGTTCCTTGGCCAGGGTATCCCCCCAATGACGTACCTCGGGGTGGCGCAAAAACGGAAAACTGCTGTCATAAAAACCCTGAAGATCTTCTCGGTTTCGTTTATACTCTTGTTCATACTCGCGGGCTACAGGTGTGCGAAGGGGAACACCGGCACAGGGTCGTGCATCAGTTTGCGTTACCAGAGGGAGAACAGGGACGCACCTTGGAGTGCCATCTCGAGTCTATCGAGATCTAGAAAGAGAAAGGGATGCGGACGCGGTGGATTGGTACACGAAGCGCGTTTGCGCATCTATTCAAAAATGCAATGCGAACAACGAACCTTTGACGAACTTGGCCTCCGGGCTCGCCCCTTGCTCGTATTCCTGTCGACGCAGTCAGTCTATTTTTTCCCATCGCGCCACGTCGGACGAACCTCCCACAGCGCCTCGATGCGCAGCGCAGCAGGACTTCCGTGCAGCATATCGTGCACAAAGTTGTGCATCGCCGCCTGCGGGCGACACAATCGATCAGAGACGGCACCGCGACGCGCTGGTGGTGCGCCGCAGACGTACCGCTTCGAGTCGCCGCTTCTCGTCCTTGGAGATCCCCTCACGGGGGGTGATGTCCCCGACTGCGTTCAATAACTGAGTATTCGCAGCGCATACACACGGTTGTTTTTACCGTGGGCCTCTGCGAGGTCGTGCACGACACACATCATCACACACCTGGAATACGTGAACAAGCGCGTGGAATTGGGGGGGAAAGACCGACTTGGGTACATCGAGGGTCGCGTCGGAGGTGCACATGGCCAATACTGCCATGCGGTACATGTGGTCCGAGATGCTAGCGGGCTGAGTGTGGGTGTATATGTGCTGAACAGGGACATACCTCTCTGGGTTTGGAACCTGGCGACAACATCAGCAAGCTGATCACTCGGTGCGGATGGACGCACGTTGTGGTCGATCCAGCCGGTGCGTTTCTGTGTCTGTATGACGGATTGGTGAGTGATGAGCAGAAGTAGCGAGCATGGGGGATACCTTGAGCCTCTCTAGGACATGGAAAAAGGCCAAGGTATCTGTATCTGGGTGGCCGGACGACTGGTACAACGGAGGGAAGGTGCGTTTGGTGGTAGACATGGACAAGAAGGTAAAAATTGATCTCCGAGATGCGATTCCGATAGATAAGATGACAAGTGCTACCTACGATACTTTTGTGGACGATGATACGGCTGCTGCCCTGCGTCTCTTTGTGCCCCGTCTTATCTCAATCAAATCAGCTTCAATATCGGTGTCCTTGCATGAACCGAGGAACGCGAGGCTCTTGCCAAGGCCTCCGACGCCGACGGTGCCTTGATGGGTACCACCGCCTTTGTTCCGTCTGCGGTTATTGTTCGGACCGGTGCCGGTGGTAGATGAAACATGACCGTTTGGAAGGGTGACAGACGTGAGTGGGAATGGGAATGGGGAGGGTATCTCGTCGACCGAGAGTGAGTGTGGGTTGGTCAGTGGCCCGGATGTGATGGGGGTCATGGTTCCGATTCCGATTCCAAAAGAGCCGAGGGCCAGTGGGGTTGGAGGCGGCGAAGTGCCCAATTTGTTGCGTAGCTTGCGGGTGATGTGCGCCCTTGTCTGAGAGTCGAGGGAGACGTCTGGGAAAAGGAGATGAGATAGTGGACGGGAGGTTAACATGAGGACGGACCGATTACGGCACCCTCGCCTTCCTTTTCCTCCCTCGCCCTACGTCTGCGTTCTTCGATGCCCTCGAGTAGGCGCTCTCTGACGCGGACATGTCCTTTTCGCCATTCGCCCTCGACTCTTTCGCGTTCCTCCTGGTAGGCGGTCTCTATCACAGCGAGGTCATGCTTTTCTTCGTAGGCGAGTTGGACGAGGAGGGCGGAGCGTTCGAGGGACAAAGGGTACATGCGTAGATTGTACATGGGATGTGTCTCTGGGCGCGATGCAAGCTGTATGGCAGCGCTGTGGAGAGCAGAGATGTTTTCAGCAAAGTGTCTACCACTGACAAGAGAGGTGAGTTGGCGACGGTGATAGAAAAAGGGCAGACGGACTCGTCTCTGCGATCGGACATTTCTTTGCCAATTTTTCCAGAGATGTCTTTCCGTTTCCTGTCTCTCTTTGGGTCATCTGGGATGGTGGTGAGCGCGATGGTGGGTGTGGGTGATGAAACGGTACCGTGAGTCCTTGAGCTTGGACCAGCGATGGGGCTGTGGTGGACGTGTATCACATCTGGACGAGCGTTGTGAGTAGAAGCGTATGGAAGAGCGAACACGCCTGGCTGAGGAGGCATCACAAGTTTGGATGGCCAAAGAGACGCAAGAAGGGCGATGAATTTGGGACATCCAAATTAGGAAACCATTCTCATCCCGATCATGACGATGGTCACGTGCACAAGCTTGCATGTGATCGGATACGTTCGGAGATCGGCCAACAGGCCGAATATTATCTATAAAGAGGAGACAGCCTGGCTCTCATCCCATCGCAACATGGCTCTCTGCGATCATTGCATTCAAGGTACTCCCTCTTTCTTTTACTCATTCAACTCACATAACATCGGCCACAGGCGTTCGTCACACAGGCGACCCCGAGGGTAATATTACTCGCTAGGTTGACACATCCAGCCTCATGTCACGCTTCATGACAGGTAAAGAAGAGTCAGTCAACACCGTCAAGGTCTACGTCGCAACCCCCAAAGGCGAATACGCCAAGGACAAGGCAATCCTCCTCTTGCCAGACGTCTTTGGCATCGAACTTGTCAACACTCAAGTGGGTCATCCCTGTCACTTGTCGCATCTTCCCGCGTTGCTATCAGTGGACTATAGTTGCTCGCGGACGACTTTGCCAGGAATGGATTCAAGGTATATCAATAGAGCATGGTAATCCGGCCCAACACTTACCCCGCATCTCACAGGTCTACGCCATCGACTACCTTGCTGGGGATCCAATTCCGCCCGATGCACTCGGCGTGGGTCCCCTTTCTGATTTATGATTCACAGATGACTTATCTGTATCTTTTTTTCCTCTGTGGAGGACAGTCCGGCTCGTTCAATTTGCTCGGTTGGTTGTCCAAACACGGCCCAGAGGTTACCCGTCCTCTCATCAACAAGGTCATCGAGGGTCTCAAAGCACAAGGCGTGACACAGTTTGCAGCAACAGGTTATTGCTACGGCGGTGAGTCGTCAGAGACAGAGCAAGCAACGTTACTGAGGGATGTTCAGGTCGCTATGTCTTTGACATCGCGTTCGACGGGGCTATCAAGGTCGCCGCAGTCTCCCACCCCTCTCTTCTCAAGGTCCCTGAGGACCTCGAGGTCAGTTTGGTTGCATTGCCATGCCCGTATTAATGTTCACCGTGCTTGCTTTTATGTCAGAAATTCAAGGACAGCGGTGTCCCTCTCCTGATCAACTCTTGTGAAGTCGACGGCCAATTCCCTGTCGAGTCCCAGCAGCTAGCGGATAAAATCCTCGGTGGTGGGGAACCTTCCGCAGCGCTCTACCAGAGGGAGTATTTCAAAGGCTGCACGCACGGTTTTGCTGTTCGTGGAGACATATCCAATCCAGACGTCAAGGCCGGAAAGGAAGGCTCTTTCAAGGCGACCGTCCAGTTTTTCTTGAACCGCCTTTAAATCTCTAATATGTACATCAGCTCCACACTTGTATGATATCTGGATCCATGTTTGTTATCAGCTATGAAATAAAGAAGTACAACGTTTGAACGGATAAAGCAGGACCAGCATACATAACCATAATTTCCGCGCCATTCCCCGACTGCCACCGGTTTCCTATCAATGGTGGAACAACCTGAGAGATGTGTGACAGAACACGATTCCGTGTTCATCCGCAGCCTTGATACATTCGGCGTCCATCACGCTGCCGCTCGGCGCAGCAAGATACTTAACGCCACTCTTCTTTGCCCGGTGAACATTATCCGCGAATGGGAAAAATGCGTCGCTGGAGCACGCCACCCCGTCCAATTGACCCGCCCACGCCCTCCGCTCCTCCTCAGTCAGCGCCGCGGGCACGGTCTCGAACTGCGCTTCCCACTGCGCCCTCTCACCCCCCTCGAGGATCTCCCCGCTCACAAACAGGTCGATCGCATTCGCCTTTTCAGCGCGCTTGACGCCCTGCTTGAATGGCAGCGTGAGAACACGTGGGTGATGCCGGAGCCACCACAGGTCAGCTTTGCCTCCCGCGAGTCGGGTACAGTGAATACGCGATTGCTGGCCCGCCCCAAGACCGACGATGGCGCCGTTTTTCGCGTACGCGACGCTGTTGGACTGTGTGTATTTGAGTGCAAGCGTGGCAACGAGCAGATCTGTCAAGGCATACGGCGGAAGCTGCATCGCGTCGTCATCGACGTGGGTGGTTCGTGACTCGTCAGGACGTGCAAAAGGCAAGTCAGACTTGCCTCTTTGTTCTGGGTGACGACGTTGGAAAAGAGCGATGCGTCTATTTTGACGTCATTTCTTCGCTGTTGTAGGCTGATGCCGTACACTTGTCGCGTTTCGATTCCCGGAGGAGTGTAAACAGGGTCCATCTGTTCTTGGGGGTCAGCGGCACCCGAAGACAATACACACCGACGGATGGGGTCACCTCGAGAACACAATATTTGCCGGCCTTCTTCTTCTTCAGCACGTCCAGTGCTTCAGGTGCATACCCTGGGGCGATCACGCCATCGGAAACCTCCCGAGAGATGATCTTCGCCGTAGCGAGGTCACATGGCGCAGACAGAGCGATAAAATCGCCAAACGAGGACATACGATCGGCACCTACGTCACATCAGTCAGATCAGCGACGATATACTTTCCGAGCAACCGACCTCGTGCCCGGGCGTACGCGCAAGCAAGTGCTGTCAGAGGCTCTTTCAGGTCTTCGACACCGTAAACCTGCTTTTCAATCTCATTCAACTCAACACCGACTGCGGCACCGGCAGGGGAGACGTGCTTGAACGAAGCGGCTGCAGGGAACTTCAGTGCCTCCTGCAGCTCTTTTACCAGCGCATACGAGTTGAGTGCATCCAAAAGATTAATGTATCCGGGGGAGCCACATAAGACTATGGATCGACGACGTGAGCCATTGACATGCGCGAGACGGACGAGCCACACACCCTTGAAGGGCAATTCACCCTCGGCCACAAACGCTTGCGCCGGCTTCTGATGCGGGTTGGCGCCGTATCGCAATACTAATCTCTGCAATGGAGGACTCTCCGGTGATGAGCCGTACTGCTCCCTAAAGTAGCCACCGATCGCGTCGTCATACTTGGCGGTCATTTCGAATGCCTTGAGTGCGAGACGGTTCCTCAACACTCGACTCACGTCCCCTTTTTTCCAAGCATCCAAGAACGCGTCGTAGTCCGCCGGATCGGACAACACGCACACACGTTCGTGGTTCTTGGCCGCCGCTCTGAGAAGGGTGACGCCCCCGATGTCGATCTCCTCGACGGCCTCTGCTAGCGTGCACCCAGGTTTCGAGATGGTGGCAGAAAAGGGATAAAGATTGCAGACGACGATGGCGATCTTGGAGATGGATTGTTCAGCTAGGTCACGCTCGTCGGACGGGATCGCTCGCGCGAGAATACCTCCCAGGGTTGTATTTCAGACACCGAGCCGGGCAAGCATGGATCGGGAGAAAACGGTTACCTCCGTGCACGGCAGGGTGGAGCGTCTTGACGCGCCCACCGAGCATCTCAGGCGCTTTGGTGATGTTGGAGACATCGCTAGAGATATCTGATGAGATTAGACACGGCGAGAGGAGTAAAGGACGTGCTCGATTTTGATGTTCGCCTCTCTGATCTTTTTCGCGGTACCTCCTGAGCCAATAAGCTGCACACCTGCTGCACTGAGGCCCTCAGCGAGCTCGATCAGCCCAGTTTTGTCGTAGACGGACAATAAAGCTTTCAGTGTGGTCAGTACGCTGACCAACGACGACACGATAGACGTACCAACTGGTTCGGACATGGTCGGTGATCAAGGGGTGGAACCGTGCACACACACATACAAGTCATGTTTTGTAAGATCTAACGACACTTTACTTGTCATGGTCTCGATCAGCAATTCAAGTTACAGTAGTATACATTCCTCCGAGCTGTTGAATGTGAAAAAAAAAAGTAAAATACAGTAGCCCGAAGGTATAACCCAACTGTGATCCAAACGAGAGTGAAAGGTAGCTAATAAACAAGCGGGATCTAAGCCATCTCACCGACCCTGTACACCCGCCGACGCAGTCTTTCCCTGGACCACTGACATTTGCGGATGTCCAGGTTGCATCACCGGCGCCTGGCCACTGGCCATG